>LD349541.1:77829-96754 GCA_001465055.1 Ptychodera flava
ATTGGGTCTGAACACAACCATTATAGTTTGAACTGAGCAAATAAAATGTCAGTTTGACATGTGAATGCATTGTAAGTTAAACCAGCTTTGAACCACAGCTCATCAAACAAAAAAAGCGTTTTTTGTTCAGTTTTTTGATGAGTGCATGCAAGACCGTGTTTTATGAGACTGTGTCCTTCTTGTAGCTTCAGCTTGTATGAGTTCCACACAAACAATAATGTATGATTTATATTCTATTGTACAGTAGCTTGTTCACTTCACATTGTGTGCGTGGGAAAATATGACATACTGCACAATGCAGTCTGGTACAGATCAGAACTTTACATAACAATTGGCTTAGCCTAAGGAAATATCATTGTTTTTCTTACAGCATGAGATTATAATTCTCTTGAATAGGAGATATCTCCAAATTGTAATGTGGTTAGATGTACAAATTGCAGGAAAATTTCATCATTTTTTTTTTTGCATATTTTTTAGGGTACACAAGTGGCGAGGAAGATTGGCGCAGCAGCCTTTGTGGAATGTTCAGCGAAGAACTCACGATCAAGCGTCAAAGAAGTCTTTGAAATTGCCACACTTGCATCCATGGGAAAACTTAGCCTCCACAAATCTCTTAAAGGACTGCCAACTCAGCCGAGAACAATTTCTTTCAGACGGAAAAAGAGCGAGAGCGATCTCACGCATCACAGAGTACGTGTCAAGAGTACAGTACTGCAGTCTACAGACGATGGCAATAAGTTGAACAAAAGCTGTGTGGTCATGTAAAAAGTGACTGCGACGCACAGAATCTATAAAGAGGACTGTATACAACTCAAATTGTGATGTACTTGCCGCATACCAGTATTTACATTATTTCAAGAAAGAGCACATTTATTTAAACGTCGTTTGTACTACCAGCTGTGGTTCTTCAAAGTCCGCGAAAGAAAATTGATAGGGGTGAAGAGATAGTTTTGGTAAGGCAAAACCCTAACCCCTGTTCTGCGGTTACACCTCAATGTTTTCAACACTGGCGCCAGAACTTTACCAGTGGTAACCCGCACTCTACAAAAGACAGAGGTTGAAGGGTTAATGGATCCAGTGTACTACTGTGCTGGCAATTAGATCAGTTATTTCATAAGCCACTCTCTGCCCGCTACAACAATTCATTGTTAAATTGTCCCTGGTACTGGCAAGGACTTTTGGACTGCAGATATAACCGAGTTGGCACCATCAAAGGGGAAGTACTTGTGTAACGAGATTTCAGTGAGGAGTCCCTGACCAAGGTTGCTGTTAAACAATTAGTCAGCCTTATATCCCTCCATTTCTTTTTAAAGGGTTCCAGCCTCACATTTGAAAATGCTATGGGTGAACCGAAAGTTTGCTGCTAGATGGGTGACATCTGCATGTGACGGACCACTGGAGAAAGAATCCTAAAATATATACAATAGCTGCAACTTTAGCAGAAGTTTTTACCAGTAACTGACATGTGTGATCAGTTACCCAGGGCGTTTACACTGTTCATGTGTCCCGTCAAAGAACTGCACGGTCACTCAAAGTCTTTTAGTTCAGTCACTGAGGCAGATCTATTCATGACAATGAACTTGTCAACTTCTTTGTTCAGGGCTCTGAATAGGTTTTATATGACCATCAAGTATAGCAACCTTCAACCACACAGTGCCTTAGAGTACAGCAACCTCAATGCTGTCATTGATCTGTCATTTTCGACTTTTGGCTTTCTCAAATTGGTAATTGTAATACCTGGGACAAAGAGGACAAAATGAGTGACTGTGTTTACAAAACAGTGTAGATGTTTCACATTTACTTTATCCATACTTAGCACTGTCTATCTGTTCATTTTATCATCACCTTCATCTGAATGACTGTGGTTTCATGTTCACAACCTTGGGACGTATCACCCCTTTGCATCACCAGTTTGGTTCAGCCCTATTGTTTTCTGTGTCAAAGTTGGACCTCTTAAAAAGAAATAGGAGTGAAGAATTCAAACAGCAGCTGGTAGTGCAATAATACACTTGTCTATGACAACTAACCTTGAAAAAACAAAAAACTTATATACTGATGTGTGAGTTGAGAAGCAAGCATGCGAGAGTTTTTCCAGAGAGGCCGTTTCTGAAGTCAGCAGGTGTATATGTACATGTAGGTTAACTTAAGTTAATTATATAGATTGTATGTGATTGCTAGTGAATGTGATCTTACTCTGCAAATTAAGTGATTGTGTCAAAGATTTCAGCCTATTTTCAGTTTTTCTTGAGATGTTGACATTTATTATTTTGGAAATCGTAGTTTAGGAAACCTTTCGTCATCCGTTATATTATGTACTTGTCATGAGTGTTTGAAACAAAATCATAAAAGAATGGGTTGACATCACAAAAGTTTCCACTACTTTGTCAATTTGAGTAGTGTAAACTGTTTTCCATAGCTCATCTCAAGAGCTTTGTAAAGAGATGAAGTACTCAGCATTTATTTAATTGAACTGATTTTGCAGTATTGATTTCTACCGAGTTGATATAGGCATAGCACAATAGCTCATTGAAGGAGTCAATGAAAAACTATTAACAAAAAAAAATATCAAACAGAAGAATACTGTTTTGTGAAAAAATTCACACTTCAAAGCAATAACATATTCACTCCAAGGAGTCACTAAGTTTTAAAAACAGCTCAGAATTTACAAAAACGTGGAGAATTAACTTTGAATTATGCACAAGATGTTGGTATTTTTTTTGTAATCAGTTGATTTTTTTATGGCAATCAGTATGAATGTCAAATGATGGACTTACATGATGCTAACTGTCATATTTGAGATTCATTTTTGGGGTTGGAGAAAATTAAGTCAAACAGAACACATTAGTTGACATTCTAATTTTTGAGTCTGCTGGGACTTTTCAACCCTAGTTTACTGCAATTTAGAATCAATAACAAATCTATATTGTACTTACAATTTGTAATACAATCACATCGTATCCGCAGGTCACTTTCATGAACAGTTCTCATTGAGAATCATTTTGCCGCCTTGAAAATTTGCAGAAGACAGCTGCTGTCCAGAAATGGTGGACAATATTTGCAAAAGTTTGATTCAGTCGAGAAGATTTTTGTGTTAGCTAGATTAAATAACATGGACTGTACTGGTTGAAAACTAATGGCACATTTGTTTTTTGAAGTCGAACCAAAACTTTGACTTTGTAGATATCTTAAGTACATATTTCAGCACAGCGCTGTAGTAATCCAGCCAACATCACAAATATTTTTGCCGGCATTTTGACTCGTACCGTAAATACAAGTCCAAGCTTTGGTGCTGCAGACCAGATAAACACAATACGTTCCCAGGCAATTATGTCATCTGACCAACCATGACTTCTTAAGTGTCTTGCACAGGCATGGCCAAAAATGCGTTTCATCATCTTGTAAGCCATAAACGACACCATTGTGTCTTTTGGTGTGGTCCATTCCACACAGAGTAATGGGGGGCACAGCAAGGTCAATCGATTCTGTTTTCTTCTTCAACATGTTGAACGAGTCAACAAATTTCACTCTCAATGCACTTACAATCACTTCTAGACTTTTGGAAAGCTCTTCCAAAGGTCCGAGCAAACTGGATGTACATTTTTAAAAGAGAGCTGTAATTTTTTTGCTAAGCATTTTGTCAATTTTGCAAGTGAAGGAAAAGGCTGAAACATTATTGTAAGTTATGTTTAAGTGATGCAGAAGTATATGTTGTAGTTTGAGTGTAATTATTTAAGTACGAATATTAACTACCGTATGGATCCTTTGAGAGAAGTGGTGAATTTTCATGTCGTGTGAGTAACATTAAAGTTATTTCAAAGTACTCTGTTGTGTCTGGTAAATTTTTCTCTGAGCTTTATTGTTGATTTTGTGTGTGTTTTTAGGTATGCTGTATACTCAGAAAATAAGTCTGTCTTCACTGATAATTTTGGACTCATCTTGTCAAAAAAACGTCCCTGTTTGCTCTTAGGAAGGCGCCAAACTCTTTACATCTCTGAGCCCACAAAGCAGTTAAATGAAAGTAACTCCAATGTGTGTATATACGGGTACATAACCGACACCAGAAGGTGAAATGAAAAATGTGATCACTGAGTATGCCATGTTATGGTCAAGATGTGGCAGCTGAAGTATGTTTATTACATCGGAGGAATAAATAAACACCAACCAAAGTGTTCATGGGAAAACCCCAGGGCTGATCTGTTGATCACCTAGCACTGAAGTCATGCCCTGATACACACAACACCTGAAACACTGTGATGACTACAAAATCTCCTAAGTGCTGTTGCATCTCATAAGTTGTTGTTGCCGAACTCGTCTTTTTGTACCTTTCAATTCTGATAACAAATTTGGCTGGGACGTTATCTGCATATTTAATTGGTGATTGACATGTTGTCACAGAGAGCAAGGAATGTCTTACAGCTGGGATGATGGACAGCCTTGGTTAAAGGCACTTCTATTGATGTGCAAATTTAAGAGTGAAAATACCTGGAAGGATGTAAACAACTCACACTTGAATATCAACAAGTTCATTAAACCTTTAAAAGAATGAGTTTCCTGTTAATTTTACTGCCATAGATTCTCAACATTCGCTTTCCAGTGTTTTTTCATGACACTTTCCCAAAGTTTCAAAAACTGCATGCATGTATAGTTTGTTCCAAATACTCCAAAACCTTTCACAGAACGTTAATTTACGGCAGCAAGCAGTCAGACAACTTGAGATAAACTCAGCCTTTGTGTTTGATACCCATAATGCAACAATCCTGGGATTGTGCCATGTTGCATAGTAGATGTTTACTGTGAGAAAAGCCATGTTAACAATCAATTTGACACAAAAGGCATTCTAGACATTGTCATCTACCAACTATGCCGGTGTTATTGGCCTGTTACCTCAAGATGCTGGCACAGCAGAATAAGTGCTCTATGTATTCTCCTTTTGTGTTTGATTTCAGTTGTTGCAAGTGTTAGAGATCAAAAAATACGAGAACAGAAGTCAACAAACATGTCACCAAGGTCTTCCATGCAGCTATTAAATTTACGATAAAATACTAAAGATCTTTTCCAAATTAAATGTCAAAATGTAAGAGGAGACATCCTGTTTTATAACTTTCATGGGTGAGTTCATAGACTTTTAGCACAGAAATAGAATATTCAATGAAGATCTCAAGAATGAAGAATGCAGTTAACCCAGATGATTCTCTTTTTTATGGTATTGATACTTCTTTTTCTGACATTATCTGAAAGAAAGATTATATGACATGTAGTGACTCTCACTGTTTTTTCAATTATAACAAAGTTTGAATAGTGAGGCAATTTTTTGTTTGAAAAACAGAGTTTTGGTGGTGAAAAATGCATGGTTTTGGAAGACCAGCTGTTGAAGAACCAATTGAAGTTACAGCAGAGTAATCTATTAGTGTGCGATCACTGACATTAAAAGATGACTAATTCCCATAAAGTGTGTAAAAGGCAATCAATATTTTTGAAATGTCCCATAATGGATTGTAAAACAGAAGATGCCTTCAAAACATGCCATTCTCAATGGAGTTAGTCATCGCTGCTGAAAGCAGTAAATTGTAAGTTATGAGAGCTGAGCAGTCCAATGGCAGGACAGGTCACACTTAGAGTGACCCTAGAATCCACAAGTTATGCATCAAAAATGCATTTACTGGCTATGCTTTGGTAAACTGGATGTGTTACCAAAATTGCAGCCAGAGTACTGTTCAAACCTGGTTAAAAAAATGGTCAAACCTGGAAGACTGCTGTTATAACATTTAAAATCCCTGATCTACTGAGTGGTAGGCCGAAATCAAAGACAAAGCTTACCAGTAACTACACACATTGTGTAATAGAATGAAGTGGGTATGGTAATTCTCATTGTAATAGCTCAGATGGAATAAATTTTGCCATTTGACTCCAATAGTGTTCATTCAATCTATAGACTGAACTTCTCAATTAATTTTTTTTTGAAAAGTTAGTTTTTCAAGAAATATAACTTTGGTAGCAGATATGTCCACCATCAACATGGCATGCCATGGCTAAATTACTGTAAATAAAGTAAAGAAAAAAAGATATGAAAAATCCAATAAGGATGAGTTCAAGGCATAGCCTGTACCTTCAAGTCTCACAGGGCTTGAAAATTTAATCACAAAATTATCAACTTTGTTCGTGAATCTTTTAAAAAGTACAAAGTATTCATTCATGAAGACAAATAGTATTTCAATTAGGATTGAAGAGTGGCCTTTTCCGTCAAGAATAACTGCATTTCAATTGAGAGGTAATGCAGTGTTATAATATCTGATGCTGACTTGCTGTCGATGTCAAGCTCCAGCGGTACCATCACTAGTTTTGTGATCTCAGTGCTGTTGTTGAAGTTTTTCTCTAACAAAGTTTAAGAAATACATTTTAACCACAGTTTTTATACACTCAAACTTAGTTTTTCACCACTCAAATTAAAGGTAGGGTTATAATACTGCAGTGCCTTGATGAGAAGCGCCCTCTAGAGGCATTCATGTGAAAATTGAAATCGGAGAGAAAGAAAGTGAATTGTGAGGTGCCCTTGAGAAGACAGAGCAATGGTGTTGGTTTCACATCAGTAAATAACCTGTGATAGACTGGACATGCAAATTCTGTGAAAATAACCATTGTCTGGAGGCAAAGACCTGTGCCATGAAGTTTTTAAAGTTCAATGACCCAGCCGTGAATAAAACTTAAAATAAACTTACATGAACATCAATACACAACTACAGGCAAGTAAAAACACAAGAACAAAAGACATACCTTTTTAAAAGGATCAATCACAAGAAGTTGGATAACTGCTTGCACAGTCGGCATGTTGAACTTGAATGACGAGTTGATACTTTTGAGTCCATGCTAAACTTGATGATACTATTTCAAGTTGTAAATAATTAAATGCCGCTGAGAAAGCAATATACATATCTAATACTATTATGTGATCACTTATAAAATAAAAGTTGTGTTTCATCGAATGAAAGTAAATGATGTGTTCTGGTTTTGTATGAAGAGACATGATTGAAGAGATGAACACTTCAAGGACTTGTTTGAGTTGTTTACAGGATGTATTTCACATTCCTGAGTCACATGTTGACAGACAGTGGCCAGAGAAAGACACAAAATGTTTGAAATTCTTCCAACTTTTATTTTGATGATTATGCAATAATTGCAATGGATGACTATTAGATTCAACATTGTCAAACGTCAGTGGTTTACTTTTCAGGTTTTCTATAACCCCAGGGCCTACCACCTGATGAAGATGTATGATGTTCTAAAGTACCGTGGTAGATTTTATAATCTTGCTTGACTCACAGTGATAGTTTCTTGGTGTACAAACTCTGTTATGTGAACAGAAAATGGAATGGACTAACATCAGATTGTGTTACTTTCAAAGTAGGCTAAAAATACCGAGTGATTGATCGATTTCACTTTCTGAAGAATAAACTCGACGGTCCCAGGCATTTTTGATGTGCATATTATGCAATTTATCCTACACAATAACATTCATGCATCTGCTTAGTTTTGCGTCAGTCAGCCACACCATGGCACCTACAAGGCAGTGATTCAGGCCTTTACTAGTTTACTGAATGTTTAGAGTGAAGCCCTGGAGCAGTCTTGCATTCATGTTAAAATAAACATGAACGTATCCCCCAAGGTAATCTTGTCCACATGGATTACTGCAGAAGTCAAGTGGATTAGATGATAAACCAATACAAAAACTTTACTCAACAACTGTAGTTTAGAATGCCATGTTTCTTCACACTTCACACAATTTGACCATGTTACTGGAGTGGTAACCGGGGAAATGATTGGACACTATGTTACAAGCCTGATAGAGGGCGCTAATGCAAAAATTAGTATGGTGGCAGCATCTCTGTCACAGGGTAGAGTCAGCATACCATCCAATGGCAGTAAGTTCATCTGGAAGAGACTTTGATGACCTTGTAGGTTGAAAAAGTCATTATCTCAAGTGAAAATCTTCACTTTATTAATGGTCTATTTGTCTTTTTGAGGAAATGTATGTGCTATGACTGGGAATGCAAGTATTTCTTTGAAACACTGACAGGGTTGTACATTTTCAATGTTTTTGTTTTGATGTACTACAACTTCTCATACTGATTTGATTGTCAATGTGGTACATACAATCATAGAAAGTAGGTTCAATCATTGTCTTCACACAGATGTAAACTCACAGCAGAAGTTGTAATACTTACAACATCAAGTCATCATGTGGTCCATAGAACAATAACTGATAACATTAACTATAGCAATGTTCTTAAAAAAGTCACTCATGATACCATGGCTGATGGGATGAACTGTCATTTATTGAAATCTGAATATAATACTTAGTGTTTTTGCTGGGAGTAGCAATGAAGTAAATGTTGTGTTGTAATTTTTACTAATGTTCATACAACATCTAACAAAGCATGCAACAGTATGGTGGATATGTGACCGCAGTACATAAATCATTAACCCAGCTGTGTAAACTTCAGTGATCTTTTTTGAAAATATCTTGACCTTAGCACTGTAATATTGTCTGGATATGATGGATTCTGTGTATTGAAAAATTTCTTCTTGGGTCTCGTCCATTGTAAGCAAATACAATCTGTCCAAAGCCAAAAATATATTTCTTTCACATTGATGATCTAAATGACTCTAACGAAACAGACAAAATATTCAGTTATGACATGTTAGCTGGCAGAAATCGTTAAATCTGTACATGCCTTACTCCATTCTGTGCATACTATAATTGCTCTGGACATGTAATAACACCACATGGTCAAATGTTCAAAATTTCTATGATATTTGTGATTTAATTTATAGGTCACATGCATATTGCACCTGTGTCTATTAAAGCAGTAAAATTTACATTATGAAAAAATCTGTAGAAATGTGAACCAAATTAACAATGAGTGGCCAGTTTAAGGGAGTCGGGTAGCCTTTAAGAAGTACAGGGGTATGTTATCATTGCAACAAAAGCTGCCTGCATGGGCTTTCATGCTAACTTGCTGAGCGTTCATATGAATTCATGAGTAATTGTGACAAAATTCTAAGTTTCATGTCAAATTTCTCATGCTTTCTTTCAGCCAAAATAATGTTAGTAACATATGCAGTGGCATACAGGATATACCGTACCTGTCATCCCTCATATCACCATGTTTTGGGTAAGTCCAATTGTTTATGGACCCCTATACATGTGAATGGGTATGAAGGAGTTACACAGAGAGTTTTGTCCACGAGGACATACTTGAAGAATAGTATATCTCATCTTTTTTGACATAATGTAATGGTTATATTGTCGTCTGAGGTGTCTTCAATAATTACTGAATAGAAAACATACCCTTTAGGCTAACATTTAAATGTAATATGGCTAAGAATGAACCCAGTGTCTTACAGTTTTTACCCTTGCTACACTGGTGATGATCTGAGTCTTCCTGAACAGCAAGAAATCATTGAAGTGATCATCGCTTTGTCTGTTTTGAACTTGTAGCTGCACCTTTCTTGACTGAATGTCAAACAGTTATCTGCATGACAGTGCAACAATTTAAACTTAAAACTCTTGCTGGCTCTGGGCCCATTCTCTACAAATAAATTGTAATAACAGTGCATTTAAATGATTGTGTTTTAAAATATTGTACCTTGATGTATACACGAAATCGTATAGCTATCTATATAGCAATGTAGAATTGTTTTTATCTCAAACATTACTTGACAGTGCATAAAAAGTCAAAGGTCAAGAGCATGTTTTCATGGTAACAATCCCATGACCCATTGCTGGAAGTACCTTAGTGGTAAAATCTGAACTGTAATGCCATTATAAAAATTTGTGCATCTCTGTCTGCACAGATTCAGAGTATTTGTCTCAGAACAGAGAGTGAATCAAACTGACAACAGATCTGAGGAAGACCAGAAATTCATGTGCATATGATTTAGTAATTCATAATTATTCAATCTATGAATTCCAGTATTTAACCAATGATCTGGCCTCTTATGCTATCACATTTTGAAATTTATTGAGCTATCTCGTCCAATCAAAACCATTTCAGACCAGCACACAGCAACAGCAAATAAGCGACTGGAGCTGCTGGCATTCTGTAAGCTGAATTTCTTACCACGCTGGCTGTAACAAAATACAGTACAAGAGACAAATGACCTATGACCTGCCTTCACACATCAGTGAATAAACAAGAAATAAACCTATCTGTCTCTTGACAGACAGCCTTTTTCCTTGTCTGGAGCAGGTCTATTTCTTCCTTTTCTGAAGGATGGGGAGAAACGCATCAGTTCCAAACGATAACAAGACAGTCTGTACAGGATGATATATTTTACCGCCTTTCCCACACAACTGCTAAGTGGTATAATTTGTGACCATGGCAAGTTTATGCTAGATCTTCAAGATATACAATCTAGAATGATTCAGTATGCAAATTAGCTAGAATTATGCAAACATCACCCATTAAAACTTTGCTGTGCATCATTCTACCGTAAAAGCTTCTGCATTTTACAATGGTCCTTGGAGTCAATGTGATCCTACATTTTTAAGAATAAGACTGGCTACTTTTTGAGATAACTTTCAAAAATAATCCATGACACTGAACATTAAATTCTTGAGTAAACCAACTATCTTATGTGCTGATATGGTTTCCTTTACATAATCAATATTTCTCCCAAGTATTACATCCTTTGTGCATGTTGAATTATGCAAATTAACATTAAATATGCAAGCCACACCTATCTCGAAAGTATTTAGATGTAAGTGTTTCAAAGTTTACCATGTACTCAAGTCACATGAACTTTGTCTAAGAACATTTTGTATTACTTTTGGGATAACATTCATAGATCGGCACACAAAAAGATAGACAGCCCTATGATACAGCCTATTTTATGATGTTGCCTGAACGTATGAATGAGTAAAAACTATTCTTTCAGACCAATGAGACACATTTCCCAATGGTGTAGTCCGAGCTGACTGGAAAGTTAAGACTTTTGAAAATTCAGAAATGCTGCACTAGTGTTGTGTTCTGGATAGGTCAATCTTGATTAAATCTGTGTGCCTCTGTATAGTACATCCTTGTTTGTAAAAGTGGCAAGTATAAAACAAATAAATTTTTCTAAAAATATTATTTTCTACGCCAATATTCACCTTCCAGGTGGTTTGATGTGGCATTGATGATTGGACGGTCAATGAAGTCAATTTGGCAGTCACCATTAGTAACTGCATTTCCATGGAAACCAATGCAAGGTGCATTCTCAAGTTCAAACAATACAACATTGTTGTCTCCAGATTGCAGCACACTGGCAGGAACATACAAGGTGAGTTGTGGTCCAATGTCCGGCCAGTAACGTCCAAGGTTGAACCCATTGATGTATGCTTGACCCTGTAAACAATGATAGAGAAAGACTAAGTAAGATTTGTTGATCACTGAAATTTCATCTATTTCATATATTGTATCTATTTCTTCAAAGGGACATAAGCTCCATTTGAAGGCAACATTGTCCTCCCCCACAGGATTAGTTGTCTCCCCCTCCCCACAGGAAAATCTAATCTACCTCCAAAATCTTAACTTTAGAAATCACTTGAGAGCCACAATATCAAACAAACTGTAAATGTTCACTTTCCCAGAGTGAGAGTCAGTGTTTTGTTGGAGCTGTACTATCCTCAGCAGAAAAGCACACAAAAATTTTGGCCATTGGAGGAACAAAGTCTGACTGTTTTTGTGTTCCATGTCATGTGAATATCTACAATACAATCACTAACATAAGTACATGTAATGTAAGTCGTGTATGATATGAGGGTCAAACAGGTCATCATCCATGGAATGGTCTAAGCTGAGAATCATTGATAGTTGTTGATAAACTCTGCTTAATACAGATGTGAACTGTTTATGAAGTTTATGCAACATGATGAGTGAGGTTATAAGCATTGATAATTGTCAAGGGCAGTTTATGAAGCATCTTTGCATGGCATGGGAGAGCACGCAATATCAAAGCCAATACATGGGTGCTTGATATTATCAGCCTTGTAACTTTTCAGGTATGGCTGATTTTATCTCATTTCATACAAGGTGAATAAATCTGACCCAAGTGAAAACCAAAATTGAATCCTGATATTCCTGGAAATGCAAATTTGATGATTCATGCTCAATTCTGTGGTGAGTATCTAGGTTCATTTGTTTACAGTGAACATGTAATCACAAATTACTGTCTCGTTAATATGCACCAAACTACAATGTCATGAGAGAGAATTATTTTGAAAATTTGCGAGGAAGCCTTGAAGAAAATTAATGCATACTTTGGCAACTGCAATTTCTGGTTAATTTGGAATGTTTGTTTTCTTATCCCAGAAAAATGCAAGAAAATCATTACAGAGAAAGGGTGCACAAACTCTTGGAGCGTAATTATTTCAAGCTGACTCCATTCTGAGAGAAATACAACGTCAACCATACATTTGTTCATCCAGTCCTAATTCACAGTACAATGACGTGACCTATACAATGAAAATGATATGATCCTACCAAGGAAGGCAGTCTGCAAGTGGACACTACATTAAACTATAGTGATCACTGCAGATCAACAAATATAAAAAGGGTTTTGTACATTAGTATATGACAAGCAAAAAGTTATGCACAGTCATGGATTAATGTTTCTGCTCTGTAAAATAATGTCATTCAATAGCTTTCTTTGTAACTAAAACGTGTTAAATCAATGCCCCTATGCTAACCAAATTTGGATTTATTATATTCAAACTAAAAAAGTTTCTGTTGAAGTATCAAAATGACCGCATATATCACTTAGCATCTATTATGTAAAATAGATGCTATTGCATCTATTGCATTTGGTACTAGTTCAGTGTTTGAAAGCCATTCGGCTGGCATTGTGACCACTTTAGACTATAAAACTAGTGTTCAAAGTTTTTGCTGTATAAAAAATGAAATAAAATGAAAACAAATGAAATGACAGGAAACGAAATTGAAAAGAAAACTCTACAGCAAATATTTGATATCACCCAGTAAATATCTACTCATGCTGAATATATACTGGACAAGCGAAGTAGAGAAAATTGCCATTCATAATAAATCTTCAGAACATTTAATTTTCATGAAAACATAAAAATTCTATGACTGTACAAATATCCCAGTGATCTCGCCTCACCTTTGTCCATCCCTTTGTGTTGAGAAATGTATCTTGCACTGTGTCCACTGTCAAAGTTCCGCT
The DNA here is from genome assembly GCA_001465055.1 of Ptychodera flava. Classification (NCBI taxonomy): domain Eukaryota; kingdom Metazoa; phylum Hemichordata; class Enteropneusta; family Ptychoderidae; genus Ptychodera; species Ptychodera flava. Next base: position 91,051 of record LD349541.1, read on the forward strand.
GTAAAATGTCGGCACTTGAAGAGTTGATGACTTGGGGAATTTTGAAGTGACGTATTTGTGTTTGTTGAAGAGACGGCTTGGGTTGACCACAGCATCTAAATCCAGGGAGAATATCGACCAGGGTTGAAGAATATCGCCATCTAGTGTTACATTGCCGACAATGCCCTGGAAAAGATTCAGACGATAAATAAACTTGTTTTTTCCCTGTACTGTCTAGGTCTCCAGGTTATAACCCTTTCAAATATTCCTTGGAAACATCACTACATTGTAAAAATAAATTCTTGCTTGGTCACGTGAGATGAAACTTGGCAGGACTTCCTGATCGTAGAAACAAACAAAATAAAAATAGAATATTTGCAAAACTTACTGAATTTTGAGCTATTTTGACTACTTCCTAAAGATACACTCTGCTGAAAACCAAGATTTTAAATGTAAAACCATCTCTTATCGTTTTCATTGAAAAAGTAAAAAGTGTTACTAATTCAGAAGAAAATGTCGCCAAAACGAGTGGAAATAATCAAACACTTCTTTAATGGAAAGCAATTTTGCCTTTGTAAGCCTTCTTTCACTCTGTTTTTTCATCTCTTTCGATTTTTGTCTTTTTGTGATTTCCGTTTTAGTCCTTGTGCCTTGTTGCATTTCTGAAGTTTTTTGAAATAAAAAGATTTGCTAATGATAATAATAAAACAAAAAACCAACAGACCATCTTGGGTGTTTAAAGGGATAGATAAAAATTTGACCAACTTTTTCTGTTGTATGAATTCAATACAGAAGATACAATATAATTTGTTCAAACAGTTGCAAGTGACACTGCACAGATGACTCACATACCTTGGAATCATTGATGTACCTGCCGTAGTTGATACGACCTTGGTTTTCTACAAAGATGTCCAGTGTAGCGCCTTTCTGAGCAGACAGGTTCAGTGTTGTTCCAATGCTGGGGTCATTAGTCATTCTTGATAAAATGCCTACCACGGTCTGGAAAGAAGAAAATTTTGTGAAGCAGCATGAGAGAAAGTTATTGGTTAAAACTGAGAAGTTTATTATTCTGAGAAATCCAGCAAAAAAGTGATATCTGGCAGATTTGAAAAATAATGTGTAAATTTTGATACTTTGCTTTCAAGTTTGTCTACATCTGTCATATCCAATACATTAAGTAGTTCATGACTTACAAAGCTGACAAATGTGCTGAAATCTGACAATTTTACAGGGCCAGTAACTCTAACTTTGATGATTTTTTCATTATTTTTATTTTGTATATCAATTACAAGTACTTATTCTACTCCCCATAGAATGTTGAGACACTGACTATTTAGCTTGTCAACATACCATATAAGGAATGCACCGTTCTTGTTTATTTGAATTCTAGTCTAGACCAGAATTCACTTTCCAGTATAACAATGCAGTCTGTACATGTACAAGTTGAGTTGAATACTCTGTATATCATCATCCCTTGGGTAGTAGAACAAGAAATTATAGTTTACATTAAAAACAAAAATAGTGAAAAAAATCACCAAAAGATAGAGTTACTGGCCCTTTAAAGCAAAGACAAAATGAAATCAACATGTCAACATGCTGGACCAATGACCAGTAGCCATGCTCTAATATCATTGAGTCACATGCCTCAGCTTGTACCAATTTGCAGCACAGTTTGAAAAATAAATGACTTATAAGAGATGACTGCATATCTGATTTAATTTGACATGAAGATATGAAGAGATTAGAATATGAACAGATACAAAATTAAAAACCAATAAGAGAGTAAATGTTTCTTGGACTCAGAGTCTGAAAGTCATTTTTCTTGTTGTCCTCTTTGCTAGATGTCACAACTTCTCCTTTACTCATCAAACTTTCATTCATCTCCATTGTTTTCAATAGGATGGCGGATCTATATCCACAGACACGGGGGTGGAAGGGTCAAAGGGTGGGTGATTTATCATTTTGATATGTAGGACACACAGATACCCATTCTTAATTTCCACTAGAGCAGCAAACATATGCCCTCTTCAACCACGAAAGGATGTGTGGGCATGGAAATCACGTATAGATTTACTGTATTTATTTTTGGAACCAGTACTGACCATATTGACTAGAACATATCCCCTGTCTCTGATGCCGGGAACACTGAGTACAGAATTGTTGCAGTCTGCAGTTATTGTAGTCCTGTACAACATAAATCCATAACTCTGCAACAATAAGGAACAAACAAATCTACTCTGACATCATCTTTTTTTTTTAAATTCACATTTTACACTCCGTTTATGGCATAATTTCCATTGATCTGTTGTTTGCAAGGATCATAAAACACAACTCATTCTGAAATTATAGAAGATAAAGGCACTAGAATTGATGTAGTTCTTATGATGGTTGATAAGATCCTTTGAATTTCTGATATCTTGAGCGTCTCTGTAAATTTGTGTGATGATTCCTTTGAAGCAGGGAATTACCAAAAAAGAACTTTGTTTTTACATGAGAATTACTGTACAAGACCATTTTGCTATATCATTTCTTTATCAACAGTTGATGTGTGAATTTCACTGATTTGTTTAATGTCCTACAAAACCATGTGAGGTATATTTTGTTTGTTAACTTTTCACATAAAACGTTCACTGAAGTAGAGCATGGAAGGCACTGTCTCATTAAAATATCTTTGGAAAAAAAATTATATACATTAAGGAGAGTAGATTTCCTACCTGTTGCATATCCTCCATAGTGATTGGATAGGTTGCTATGATTGGTCCGTATGGAGACATTGTATCAATTTCATCATAGAATGAACCCAGCTGGGACAATGTGACCTTGCCGTAGTTGGATTTTGGTGTCGGGGGCGGTATAGGGTCTGGTGGCAATGTGCGGTACTGATTGTGAAAAAGTCAGTGTGGTTAGAAATTTATTTTGCTGTTACTGTGCATGCGGTTCTATGACCAATTGTCAGATTTCTTGGAAATTTCTTTTTAATATACTGTGAGAAAGCAACACATAAAACAGTACTCCACGAAAGTCAGAAGCAGAATTCGTAAATAATAATTCAATAATATCATGCTCAAATTATAACAATAAGACATTGTTGAAATACAATAATGTAGTTGTACTGTATTTGTCAAAGTACAATGTATGTGACTCCATGGGGCACTTTGCTTGCTAGCTCTGCTAAAAATGATTAAATTCCATGACTTTTTTCCGTACTTACTTTTCCGATGACATTCCTGATGGCCATGTATTTATCATTGGGATCACCAGCTTCACTCAGTGGTGCGTCATAGTCATAGCTGGTAGGCTGTGGTTTATAAGGCGCGTAGTTGGCTCCGTTCATGAACCCAAAATTGGTACCACCCTCAAACATATACCTGCAAGAGTAACGGAAATTTATGAAGTGAACTTATTTTTTATCAGCTTTGAAACCTGTGATTGTCTTTGAAGCTTATCTTTGAAGCTTGATGTTCACTTAATGAGAAAATAGCTGTTAATCTTGATAATACCCCGGTATATTGTGCAAGTGCAAGCCTTGCCAACCCAACACAGATTGTCAGGTCTCATATCTCCAAATTCACTTACATATTGACTGATGCATTCATGGCTAGGATGTCATCCAGGTATTTTGCAACTTTGTCTTTGCTTGTTGTTTGATGCGGTGATCCCCAGTGATCTAACCAGCCCGTGTAAAATTCAGAATTCACCTACAATAATGAAGGAAATATGTCTGAGTGAAAATTATTTCATTCATCAGAGACATTTGAAATATCTGGCAAAAACAAAATCTCAACAGACATGGGGTTGGGGCCGAGTTTATTTTTCTAGAAAAATTCAAAGAAAATCCCTGTAACCCTGTACAATGGGCCAACTTTCTTGCTATTAATCACAAGGTTGGACCATTACACTAGAAAAGTGATAGGGCGAATTTGGTTTATCGTCTCTGATAGGCAAGCAATTGTATGTCAGTAATCAGGGATGTAGCAAATAGCTGGCAGCCGGCAAGAACAACCGGCTGTCAGCTAAAATTTACCAGCTGTGAAAATTTAGTTTTAGTAAAAAGTCAGGATATTTTGCAAAAACTTAATGTGCATATACACTACTTGTAACCACCTGTAACGAAAATTTTCAACATGCCTGGTACTTACATTTCGTTAGATATTTGCATGTCAGACAATGCCTCCATATGAAAATTGCATTGTATTAAAGTGGCAATAATCTCTAGCTCTTAGAGATGTCAATTATAATTATACATATCAGTTTTTATGGTATTTATTGTCTGAGATTTTTCTTGTGTATTGCGGCATAATGTATGGTGTGAAAGGCTGCCTGTGCATGCTATTGGTAAGGGCAAAATGCATACATAGACAGACAGATAAATAATTAATCAAATAAATAAACAAATAAATTAATAAACAAATGTCTTTGGGTGAAGCCCAAAGAAAATCTCTATTTCTTTAGTACGAGAGATGTAAAATTCTTGTTTTAATATTTCAACGTTCTAAAATATGCCTGTTCCAAAAATCATTTTGATAATATGTACATGGAAAGAATACACAGAAATGAGAAATAATACATACAAGAGGTCCATCTGGCTGGAATTGTCTCAGTTTGTTGAATGGTGTCTTAACACTACCACCTACAGAAAAAAAAACACATTTCATATGATACTGCGATAGACTGACATTGGTAATGCTATTCACCAGTTGATACACTGTACCGTAGCTGTTTATTCAACAAAGTTCTTTCAAAGACTCGATACTCTATGAGTTGCTGAATCCGTCGATGCTGACCTTTTAACCCCAATCTAGTGTATTAGTCTCCCTGAACTGTTGTTAACCTCTTATCATATAGTAGGGGTGTGCTACATTCATCAATTACCCTTTGACCTTTAACCCTTTGAACTCATAGCTTCCCATGCTAGAAGGAGCAGCATGCTATACCACCTTCAAAGTATTCAAAGGGGCTGGAGAGAGCCACATGGAATAGCCAACAACGGCTGTGAGAGATTTTAGGAATGCATAACAAACAAAAAAGCCCTAAAATGGAAATACTGACAGCATTACTAAAAGTTACAGCTTTACAGTCATATGAATCAGATTTTCATGCATTTTTTTCAAATGCATCATTGAAACTTTACCTGGACCAAAATCCACAGTGGTAAGCACATTTTGCAGTGTACCGCATTTTAACAGAGAATCTGATGGTCCATCCGTTGTGAAAAGCACTACATCACTTCCTAGTGTGTCGATGATTTTGTTTCTCAGGAATCTAAGATAATCGTAGTCACATGTGTAGTAGCTACCATACTCATTTTCAACCTTGAAAAAAAGATACAGAAACACAGAAAACACCATTATTCATGATAATAATTGATAGATAATAATTAAAGGACTAGTAATACTAACTTTTGATAATTTGTTCACCATTTTTGTTTTGAATGTCAACCACAACTTCTTGTTCTACTTCCCAAAGCATGTTGATATACACAGTGTTCAGCTTGTCAACTCAGCCCGTACGTGTGTAAATTGCATTGTTATTGTTAAAAAGTAAACTCTTGTCCGGACTAGAATTCAAATGTAAACAATAACAATGCATTTTACACATAGACGATAAGTAGACAAGCTAAATAGAGGGTGTTTCAACATTTTTTGGGGGGTGAAATAAGAAGTTGCAATTGATATACAAAACAAAAATAATGAAAATATCGTCAAAAGTTAGCATTACTGGCCCT
>LD349541.1:106628-121178 GCA_001465055.1 Ptychodera flava
ATTAATGATTTGATATGATAGAAAATAACTTCAATCAAATGATAGTTGTGATTTTATTTTCAGAATGAAACTCAAGATAAACCTGAAAAATTTGGAGAAGACACTGACACCAGAGTAAGCACTGTAAGTATATATACTTAAACAATGAACCACACCTAGCGATATACCACAAAATTTTCACCAGTTCACAACATATACGGCATATATATAGGCACATATATGGTGTGAACTTGTCAAAACTCAGTGGTATACCTATTGTTTGGTGTGGTCAAGTGTTATCACATTATAACACTATATTGAAAGTCTGTCATTAAATGTTCAAAAGGGGAGTATTTTTTATGGAGAGCTTGAATGTGGAATATGGCACTGTTATTTTCATGTCATGTTTCCTTACCAGTTTCTTTTGCCAATACTCCGTATGCATGTCGTATATTGCTTTGAACTACTGTATGTCATAGTCACCTTTTTATGACATCACTGAGCCATACTTTGATTTTTATTTTTTATAGAATTAAAAAATATGGGAATTGGAGGAGGAAGTCAATAAGCTGAGAAAGCAAATTGCTGAAAATGCAATACACAGGAGAAGAGAGTTACGGCAGTCAAGGAAATTGCCAATCTTGAAAATTTGAATGTTTATCAGCATGCAGATCTCCTCTGTCAGAACAAGGAGAAGCGTTCCAGTCAGAATCTGGCAGATATTGATCTGTCCTGTCTCTTGTCTGATCAGAAACCTGTCCTGGTTTCCTTTCTTTAGATATGTATGCCAAATACCAGACTCCAAAATAAAACTTGGTATCTTGTCCATGATGTTGAGTCGATTTATCCTTCAAGACACCTTAGGTTTATCAGTGATTTCATTACAGCAGCTCAGGTAATTTTACTTAATTTGACAAGGAGCCATATGACTGTTGTTGATCTTATTGGCCACGTATCAGGCTAGAATCAGCGAAGCCATGCTATGACATGATTAATAGTATTCTTTTCAGAGATAATTTTGATTTTTCAGATGCACCAGAGGGGTTAATTGAATTTACTTTCGACAACGCCCAATGACTAACCAAAAATTACATCAACAGAAATGGCAATAAGGTTACAGTGGACATTTTTACTAACATTATTGCTTCTCAGCTGGACCCAACCTCATCCCTACAATATGAGTTTGTGTTGAAGCCAAGTCAGTGGCCAAAGGTTTCAGATACAGATGTTACCAACACAGAGGATAGTCATTATGATGAGTTTGACAGACTTCGTCATGAATCTGTTGCTTCCTCTGTTAACGACTTACTTTTGTCTGCCTTAGTTACATTTAGTTCAGAGGATACATCACAGACTGACAACATTGACCCGTACCTACAGAAACAACAACGAGATGAAAGTACTGTGATTTGACCAAAATGTGGCCTGGTTTTTCTCCACATTCAGGGCAAATCAAGACAACTAAAGTGTTGAAGCTGCGGAATTAGGATGGATAAGTACTTAGGACATGGAGAGGAAAACTACAAAATCTACCTTTATTACACCAAGGAAGAGATCTACAAGAAGAAAGAAGGCACTTGTACACCATCAGTGTGTTAGTGAAGTACGGGTATGTATTATGTGAGCAAAACACCAATTTCTAGAGCTGATACCGACAATAAATCCAAATCAACTAAACAAATCAACATTTCTGTTGTGTCACCAAGTGCTGTTAACCCAGATTACGCTGAATCGATTGCTCCTCATCCTGGGGAATTCAAGGGGTCGGCCATCCTTGTTTTTTGAGCATCCTATTCAGTTATGAAAATAACTGTACAAAAGAATACATTTTCACAACAAAACACTATGGAAATAATGCATTGTTATGTAACTTGGCCACCTTTCTGTTTTTTCAAGCTGTGGGGAACACTGTTATAATATAGCTTAGATTTCTAAAGTTCGACACTATATCAATGACAACAAAGAGGATAGGAATGGCAAATACAGGGAACAGGTTATGATCAGGTGTGATGATTTGCCATATGTAATTATCACAAAGATATTATCTGATGATCATGAGGGAATATTTTCTTGGGTAGTTTTAGGGACAGGGCTATTGCATGAAGAAATCAATGGAGTCAAATCATTTGTGGGGATGTATTAGGATGTAATTTACAGGGAATTTGCCATCTCTCAGGCTACTCCTCAGATAAATTGCTTGAATTTGTGAGGATGTGTTCAGATCATTGCATTTCCTTTGATCTTCTTCACAAATTCAGAGATTGTCCTTGGAATGAACTGCTACATGAATTTCATGAGAGAAATCTAACTGCTGATGCATCTGCCAGTTCATTTCTAGGCTGGTTAAGTGCAGCAGCAGTGAGTGATGCTCATATGAACTTCATGTATAACATCTTACTTAGACATTTACATGGAATCTTTCTCTTTTGGCAGAGTACTAACTAGAATGACCTTGCACTTCTGAGGGCTGGACGATGTCGTATCCGCAAACTCCTATCATCTTTTTTATCAACTTGTTGATACTTACGATGTGATTGACCGTGTCAGGTATCCATCAATACTTCGCCATATCTCGGAGAAGCATGAGGAAGTTTCATGATCTGGCAGGCCTCAGATGCCCACCAAGGTGCAGATGCCATACTGCAGAAATACAACAAGAACATCAAGGCCTGGTCTCCCCAGTTCCAAACTCACAGAAGAGGATCACTATTTGTGGCAGGCATGATGCCCTGGTCTGTCTGAGAAAGACAGTCTTCTCAGTTGTCAGCCTTGCAAACCCAGGGTCATTGGAATGTAGTCATCCTGATTACACCAATGACTTGACAGGTTTCAGGGGAAAACTGAGACAGACACAATATGTCAAGTATCAGGCTGGCTGTATATTCCTCCTACTACCATCCTAGGAGATGACTTAGACAGTGAATTCGGCAATTTTACCATCAATGCAGAAAGAAGACAGAGTAACCGCGTAGCATCATTTACAAGGGTAAGTATCCAGGAATAAGCTAGTCCCTAGATGAAGTATGGAGATTTTGGCCTTCACCAATACTTCGCACGTGGGCGAAGGCCAAAATCTCCAAAGGCAAAAATATTTCGTCTAAGAACTAGGTCTAAGTAAATTTCTCTATGTGTTACCTTTGCAGAAAGACAGGAATGGGAGAAAGATGAAAACAAGACTAATGCCACACTCACACAAGACTGCCATGACATCATACATCATTTACTGACTGCAAATTAAACACAGATGCACACACAACTCAAAAGAGCAACAACAAAATCTAAACTTTTGAATTAACAGCAGATTTTACAAGATTTTGTTAGAAACTATTACTGAATGTTTGAATTTGAAACGCAGCTGTGAATATCACTGCATTTCATTTGCAAACATGTTGTCCTTGCTTATCTTTAAACTCTGCATGATCAAGTTTTGTAACATGACATATGCTATCACACAAAACTTGATTTTTTTCAGGTTGATCTCATAGACATTTATTACTAATAAATGACGTTCAATTTCACTATGTACCACCATTCAGATCACATACAGTGACTCTGACTCAGAGACAGATACGACGGACGCGTACGACAATCCGACAACCACTGACTCGGGCATTTCCGTTGACGTGGACAGGAAGAAGAAAGGCAAATGCAAAGGCAAGGGAAAGGGTAGGAGTAAGGGCAGATGCAAGGGCAAATGCAAAATGAAGCATGTGGCTCCATTGGACGTAATCCACAACAGGACAGTCAAGGAGAAAGCGAAACTATCTAAGAAGGTGACCATGCCGAGTGACGATCGGGAATTTTCAAATGGCTGTTCGCCATGAGCTGTACGACTTTCATCTGGACTGTCAAATTTCAAGGCATGGATTCTCAACAAAGTGAGCCGCAACTTCAAAATCAGCCCTTGCGATCCACCATGTTCAACCAACACAGAAGATGTAATGGAGTGCAGACCAAGAATCTAAGATCTTCTTCCTGTGCTTTCTTATTATATTTAACTTATTTTCTACATATACCTATTTAACCTGCTTTTATAAATAAAACATATGTTTTGTTTGTTAAATGTCCGCATTTTGGACACAGGACCATGGACCACAAGGCATTATCTGCAGTCATAGCAAGAGTGTAAAAAAAATAGTAAGTTTATTTTCACGAATACTGTTGATAAAAATTAAATATTTCTGTTATTATTGTATATTTACAAAAGTGCAAATTTGCACTTGAATCCTGATGGTCAGTTTCCATGCCAAATTCGCAGAGTTGTAGTACAGATCTTGTTATTAATAAATCTACGATTATGAATATTCTTGATAAAATATTAATATTTCTGTCAATATTGTATACTTACAAAAGTACCCTAGCTGCAGCACAGTATTTATGCTAGATTCACTCAGTTGTACCACAGACCATCAGAAATAAGGTCAGTATAGTTACACTGCAGCAGCATTGTTCAGTAACTTGATGTGAGGTCCCAGTACTGCCTCGGCAGACTCTCTAAACAGTAATAGGCCTACTATTTACTGTTTAGAGAGTAAGATGATGCTTTCATGCTGATTTCGAGTATACTTAAGTGCACACTTTTAGCTCATTACTCATTCATGAAAATTTAATTAAGTTTTCTGAAATTAGCAACTTTGCATTTGACTAAAGTAGTGCTGGTGATATGAAATTTCATAAAGACTTTTCGTATGGTAAAGTTCTGTTCTGTAGGTATGTTGGTACTGCCAGAACATAAAAATTAAAGTTCTATGATTGAGATCGGTCGTCTTGATATCACTCAAAATAACGATTTCTGTTGGCTCAATTGGTACATTTGAAATGGCACCTGACTTTCTCATGTTTTATGTTAAAACTATAAAAAGTAACAGTACTTTTTTCATCAGTTTTTTAAATGACAGTTAAGGTAGAATGGACTTTGGGCCCAGAGAGTTGGACTCTCAAACTTTTGCAATTCTTTTCCAATCTACCACTTGTGGGGTCTCATTTTACTACTTCATGTAAGAAAAATTTTTACTGTCACAGATTTTTCAAAAATCCAAAATTTTATTTTTCTCCATAGAGTTAACACAGGGATGGCAGCCATTTTGATTTTCAAATGTCGGTAAATCTTGGGTAATTTGTCTCACTAGTACCAAAATTTGCACACAGTGACCCCAAATTCTTATTCTTGATTTTGAAAGAGAATGGTTGAAAGATTCCTTGAGGAAAGTTTGAGCAAAAGTTTAAGTCTTTCACTTTCAAGGCGCATACTACCTTAAAGCAATATCTATACTAACTTGCATAGAAATGACTGGTCCTCCGTTGATGTACAAATGTGGCTTTATGACTTCAGCTAACACATCCATCCACTTCAACACTGGATTCAGATATCTGGGATCGGATGTCCGCAGTCGGATGCCGGCATTGTCCTTCAACAGCCAGGAAGGAAGGCCACCCTGGAATAATGCAAGATATTGTGGTAACCTTGCATATACTTCTCTGAGGATGTGGAATATGTCTATTGTCAGAGGATGGCATTGAGTTTCCAATACACAAACCTGGATAAATTTAGCAGTTTAGTACCTAAATACATGCAAACTTATGAAGCAACACAACATGTGGAGTTTTTTTACAGGATCCAAAATTTTTGAAAAACCAGCTACCCCTGTTTGACCTCATGCAATAGTCAAATATATCTACTGATTCAAAGAAACCAGAGCACACCGTTGGTTGGAAGTGAGAAGATTGAATTAAACCCTTTCAGACTGACAGTTGGTTTTCAGCACTTATGACTTTTCTCATTCTTAAGTATACACCTTGAGGAACATGACTCCTTTTTAACTTCTGTATTAAAATTACCAGTTAACAGTAAAAGAAAAGAATACCATGTGGACAAAAATGAGCTGCAAGTTAGACACTATGTATAATTATCTGAGAAGTGTCCTCCATATTCTAAATCACTTGAAACATGATTACTTTACCCTAAGTGCTTGAAAGAAGTACTTAGAGTGCATTTTATTCCAAGATCATTATTCTTTTCATACTTAAAGGTATACTGTCACCTGTTCCAATTTTGCCACAGTTACCTTGGAAAGAGAAAATATAACCAATCACAGATTTTAAGCGGGTGGCCGCTTTTTAAAAACAGCGCCCTCACATGGGCATTTTGAATACAACGGAACGCCCCTTGACCATATATGGGCATATTTAGATTACAGGGGACTGTATACCTTTAATCACTTTGTGTCACTGAGAGTACAAGTGTCCCATGTACAGCAGAGAAAGGCTGAACATAAAGACCAGCGGAACCAGGACGAATAGCTGTATTATTTTTGTAAATATTAATTGACTGAGGGTATCCATTGCAGGATTTCAATTAGAACCCTAATTTAATCAAGAAATGTACACCCTCAGTTTCAATATTGACAGCTACTTCCTTCTGGGCCCACTGTTCTGCAGGTTTGTTCATATTACTTAAGTCTATAAACAATGTCTCTGATTACTGTCTAAAAATTAATCTTACCATATCCCACTCAGCATCAATAAAGGGTCCAATTCTTGCAATGACCAGCAACCCAGTGTCATTGGCCGTCTGTAAAAATGTGGCCAGGTCAGCCCGACCCTCAAAGTTAAACTCTCCTGGCTTAGGTTCATGGAGATTCCAAGGGACATATCTGTGACATTATATTAAAAACACCAATGAAATCAATCAATATGAGACCAGTCACATGCATTTTATAAACTATGACAGATTCTGAAATGGAAAGTGTCAAAACTCTAATAATTGAACTATTTTTTTCAATCCTGTCAACCGACTTGCAAAATATCATGTTTTATCACGCCTCCATTCGTTGCTTATTATGTTACCTCAGAGACTGCTTCATTATCAGAAAAGTCATTTTGACCAACCATTAAGTTGTGATATATCTCTCAGACAAAGTAGGCAAACTTGAAAAGAGCGGTGCTTGTGATCAGACCATATATGTACAGTAATATGAATCATTGGGAAAGGCCTTGGATAAAAGCCATTTTCACATTGGTAATTTATCCCATTGTTGATTAAAGAGCCTGTATCTGTAATTTGAAGATTTTTTTCACTACTTCTGTTTTTTAATGTCAACTAGAGTTTCCCATTCCGCTCCCCAAAGCATGTTGAGATACACAGTGTTGAGTTTGACAATGCACTTGGAGCATAAATAGTTTGCCCTTTTGGGGATAGAACAAGAATTTGCAATCGATATAAGAATAAAATTAGTGAAAAAAATCATCAAAAGTTACAGCTACTGGCCCATTGAGACAACAGAGTAAATTCACGGCAAAATACACAATGCTTAGACAAGATCCAATATCAATGATGAGATGGAATCGCCTTACTATGTGTCTGTGATCAAATATTGCTTGTGCAAGGATATTGTTGTTTGTTACACCTCACTCATTCAGCGTGCACTGCCATTGGTTAAACACGACTCACGTGACATGTAAAAGAACGTGATGATGCCCTCTGCGAATGTGATGATGCCCTCTGCGAACTTGATGATGCGCTCTGCATTTGATATTACATGGATGACGTCATTTTACTTACTGCGCATCATTTCTGCGCAAAACAATTTGTCGTTCGCTTGTTGTACTTTGCAGTTGGCAACTTATGGCTGCGAAACGTCATGCAGAGCTGTCACTGGCACAGTTAGAACAAAAATGTCAACAAGGAATGCAATTTTTGTGTTCAGCGACTATGCTAACAACAAATTTGCCATGGGTACGCCACCGAGGAGATCGGCAAACTTTAGCAGCAACCCTAGACTCGGCACTGACATTTTACGCTGAGGTCCGGACTCAGAAGGCGAACTGTACTCGAAGAAGTCTTTGTGTTTTTGTTTCTTTGAATGTTTGCTTGTTCGATGTAATAACAATAATAACACATGAGAGCTTGGGCAATATCACGATTTTTTGCCAGCCCTTGGGCAGGCAATAAATCGTGTTATTGCCCAAGCTCTCACGTGTTATTATTTAAATATAATACCACATCAATCTTGACCACAGGGTACTGACTGTTATTTAATCACTCTTGGCATCAGTTGGTTTTCATTTCAAACAAACAGAATTTCTGTTTACATCAACTGAGCTTCATCAACCGTTTGATGACCTAAAGGGTTTTGTGTTGGTTCAGGCATTGTTTGTACCAGGCGATGCTCAGCACATATGAGAAATATGGAAATATATCCGGTTATGAAAGGTCAATAGAGTAAACAGTGCCTATGTTCATGTTACGAATGGTTTCTGTCAAGTCACATGGTGGGCTGCTCATGTGAGCACTCGTCCTGGAGTTCAGTTTCAAAATGTGTTGTGACCACTATGAATGCACGATAACACATAAGATTTTTGTCCCTGTTTAGGAGAATATTCTGAATATTGCTTAGACAGTTTCTGAACAAAATGTCATTGATGTGTCTGTGTATTAAGCAAATACTTACATTTGGATTGCATTGAGTCCACCTGTGTACATTTTCTGTAACCTGTCTGGCCAGTAATTTTTTGGTATTCTTGCATAGTGTATGCTCCCAGAAATATAGCGGAATAGTTCTCCATCCTTCATGAAACAATTCTTCTCGTAGTCTATGTTAAATGACCTTCCAGTGACCTTGATGTACAGGTATGAAAAGTTCCAGACAATGTGTTGATAGTGAGCATCAGATCTGATAAGTGATAATTGCTAGTGGAGGACTAAGTGAAGGTAAAGCCAATCAGCTTTTTTTTTTTTTTCTATCATAAAACATTTTAAATGTATTTATGAGGTAACATTTTTAAAGCAATATAAATCTTCACAGCTGCACCCTACTTCCCTGTCTGTCAATAAGTTCTCATCTTTCCACTCCCCTCTTCAAGCACCCTACATATCCTATTCCATGGGTCCTCTTTCCCCCATGATTTTGCAGCTACCCACACCCCTTGAATGACACAGCCTTGACCATGATGAAAATTTACTCATTATTTTACCAGGAAATGGTATACACTCGACTCTCCCCTCCCATTGTTGAAGTTTGACAGCTTGCCCGCAGACGTCAGTTTCCCACTCCCTGTCTGCCTCGTTTTACTAAAAGATTGCCAACTGGAAAAAAAGAGGTTAGTCAATCAGATAACAAATTCGCTGTAAAAGGTTTACCCATGAACCTGGGCAATTGCGATCAATATCTATACATGATCTCGGAGATGATGAGGATGCATACAATGAGCAATACTGTTCAGTAACCTTTCTGGGAGGGATGGGTGAGGAGACAAATGTCTTAGGATTGAAATTCTTTTCGGCTTCGAGGTGTACGTTTTTTCACATTATTTTGTAACATAAATATTAGCTGTTTTGATAGAAAAATATCTCGTTTGTAAAACGATCCTTGAAAATAATCTTTCTCGCAATCACACACTGGTACATTATTGTACACTCCCAGCCCCCGGGGTTTCATAACTTTCATCCATGTCCTATTTTATCGAGTCCTGTACAAGTTTAAGACATGGTCCACACGTACATGTAATCTAGAGTCGACTAGTCCCTCGTGTGCAGATGTCAACCATGTAAGAGTGGCCCGGACACTTAGACTCTGAACTTGAAGTTTAAACATGTTTCCCTACCTGATTTGCCATCATGGTGATTACCAGACAAAGATACGCCATCGGTAAGGATGAAGACATTTTCTTAGAGTTCATTATTGTCATTACCAGTACACCTGTACGTCTTAGAGGGTCGGGGAGCGCACACTTCTACGGAGGCTCAGTGCAGCTGAGTCAGCCCGAAACGGAAAGGGGTGGTTTAAGGTCGCGGATCACGTGACACAATTAGATCAGGTGACCGTATTGGCATTCGTAAAACCGAATTGTTTACATGTTTTGTGGCACAGATAGGCGGGGTTGCAGATCGTTCATGTTTCCCACCCTGGCACGAGACCTGACGCACAGACTGATTGACCATTGGCCGATTTGTTTACTTCAAGAACACAAGACCTACACGGGAAATCCAGATTTTCCTTTTCGTGGGGAAACAAACTCACTCGATGGGCAGTCCGTGGTGACTGAAAGATTGCCTTTGCAACAGTGTACGCTTCTGCTGTCGACATCATGTCAAATCATGGACTGGACACTTCAATAGTATTAACACTCATCGCATGAAGAATCCAACAAAAGCATTGCTTCACAAGCTTGGAAACAGTCTTCACTTATTATGATAGGAAATTCAACTCCTTTCTGCGGTACAAGTTTGAGATTTACAACATTGATACAATCGACAACAGGAAAAACAAAGTGCCCCCAACAGTTGACCTGTGCATGCCCCAGTTATTGGTTGTGTGACACTGGTCAACCAGGTCATGTAAAATTGCAAGAGCTCAGGTATGCGGCGGATGGTCGCGCGAGGCTTCGATTTTTTGCCGTATGTAATGTGTATTTTGCTGGTATATGAAACCGACTCCAGGTGAGTCAGCTTGACCCTTTGCAAAACTATCAAGGTAAGCAAGGGCGCAAAATGACTTTCCAATTTGACGCAGAAATGATTGAAATTCCAAGATGTTCGGTCATGACACCGGAGTTGTTCAACAGTCGCTACAAGAATAAAAGGCCGGTAATTTTGACGGCAACGATTTCGGACTGGTTGCCAGTGACAACGTGGAAACCTGAGTACCTGGAATGGGCGTTGTCGGAGGAAGGTGCCCAGGTGAAAGTGCTCGTCTCCCATGACAACCAGCATTTCATAAACCACCCGGATGTGACGGAACTAGTTGCCATGCCAAGCAGGGATTTTGTCAGCATGGTTTTCAGGTGTTCTGAAAGGGATGAAAATGAGAATACGAAACAAAGAAACAACAAGCGTGTCTACTTGCGAACATTGTCGATGCCAAATAGACTTTATCGAGATGTCATCGTGCCGAAGCAGGTTACAGATTTGGCGGAGAAAATATACGTAGAAAAGCCTGGTAGAAATCTTCAAATTTATGATAAACCAGATTGTGGAATTGAACAATTAGTCGAAGAGTCGTACTCTTCAGTAACACAGTCAGTGGATGAAGATCCGCGCAGTGTACGCACAACGAAATATGGAAGTCTGGTCCACCAAACTGAACACTATAGCGTGGCGGATTCAGAAGACAGCGATTACGACAGCATGGCGGAGTCTGGTATTTCGGTTTATCCATTCTTTAGGCAAGCCACCATGCAGCTGTGGATCGGCACTCGGGGCAACGTTACCCCGTTGCACTACGATAGAAACCATGGGCTGTTGGCTCAAATTGTCGGTCGCAAAGAACTTTTGCTTTTCTCTCCAGAAGACACGTCAAATCTCTACCCGTATCCCAGTTATTCAAACCGGTCTCACACCAGCCGGGTGAATCTAAGAGAGCTTGAAACCGAAGGAAGTCGCTTCCCGAAGCTTGAGGACGCTCAACGCTACCATTGCATCTTACAACCCGGGGAACTTTTGTACATGCCGCCGTTCTGGTGGCACGACGTGACATCACTGGATGATTGCGTTTCTATAACGTTGCCTTGGGACCTAGACACATCTGATCCAATCCCAGCATCTATGCTGATGTAACGTTCTATGTGTACATCAATATGTCAATGAGTTCCAATTTTCCTCTCATCGTGGGTGACATATGTAGCATCGCAATAGTTGGAGAAAATCTATTGATGCTGTGGCATTTTCACACATTTTTCTTTTCGACCGTAAAAACAAATTATCGATTTTTCTGTCTATGAAATTATAAATATTCCGTAAATTTGAATAGTTTTTTTTTTTTTTAATCTTCACTCCGGAGAATCAGGCCTATTTTCGTGTCTTCTAAAGGACTTAGACTTACTTTACTACGGATTTGATATATAGCTGTACAAAATATTCATGTATTTGTTGCCATAATTTTAATAAGGGATAGATTTCTGTGCTTTTAAGTGCCTTTGAGGTCTTCGTCTAACATGACATGACACCGGTCCAATTAAGAACAATAAATAGTATAAATTGGAGTTAAGAAATGAGTGACGTATAGACTTTGAAATTTGCATGAAATCTGAGCCAAAATGATTATTGTTTTGTTCTGGCATTCTCTGTCTCTTATAATTACAATATCGTGCGGCAGCGCGTTGTTTTATCATACGATCGGAATTTTTAATTAAGAAATGGTGCGGTGGTTCGTTGCTTTATCATATGATCGGGATTTTTAGGTAACGAGATCCAACTACAGACATGAAAATTACAATAACATGAATATTAAATCGCAGTGGTAATTCTGAAACGAATCACATATAGGCAAACCATGGGAAAAAACGCCGGCTGATAGTATGCGCGCGAAAGTGAGAAACAATACTCTTTCGTTTTTTGGCTTGGACAAGTATCATTAGTATTTTGACAAAATAAAACAACAACGAAAAAAAATAGGACACTGCCATCATATGTTATCAGAAAAACTCTGCAGCTGATGATCGATCATTTCATCTTTTGGGGAGTGATCAAAGCACGCTGGGCAAAATGGCCTTTGAAACGTTCAGTACAGTGCCCCCAGCCTGACAACGCTTTTGGCCGGTTGCTAGTGACGACAGCGAACATGGTTCAATTTCATAATATCGATCGAAATCTGCTCGCGCGCGTGCCGCCCGGGTGTTCCGGCCACGTCATTAATATTTTCTTAACAACTCGTATATATTGACTTATATACCATAAAATCAACGTATCCATTGTTTTCTTGCACTCAAATTGAATCAAAGACAGTTTGTTCAGTTTTAGTGATGCTTTTGTATGATTCAGCATATTTTGGCCAAGTTTGTCGCCATGTACGAGCTGGTAACGACACGTGCGATCCACGAGTATGCAACACAACATTGTATCAATTTCCTGTAAAAGAATATCGATCGATAACGTTCGGTACACGATACTCGTGGAGACTGCGCCCGTTCGCCTCCATTCTGTGTTATTTTTACCAATTTACTGCAATTTTCATAGTTCATATTCACCCAAAGTTGGTATAAAAGACAGCAACTTGACAGGTAAGCTTATTTGGCCTTAAACCCCGGTGCGGGGTATAAAAGACCCCTAACTCAGCGAAAATTCATAATGGCGCTTGAGTGACAACTGGCAACAGCAAGGTAGACCGCTCGGTGAAAATCAGCCGAAGCAATTCTCAAACAAACATTATTGGCATACCATAAACATAGACTGTTTCATAAACACGTAGGCCATACAGGTATCCGCAAAGTTTCACAAAGCCTTTTAAAATTACGACGATTGGGGGAAAAATCGCTTTCGTAACAAAGGAAATGGCCCCAAGGGAACAGTCGTTCCGCGATTCAAACAATTGTCAATCATGCAGTGACGCGCAAAGGTGTAAACTGGTCAAACATTTGCTTGAGACACGCTTACTGATACACAGGAAAACCCGCACATCCCTGTAACATTGAAGACACTGTTGGTGTTGCATGGATGTGTACACAGCTGTACCAGTGCAGTGCTGTGCAGCTACAGACACTGTACCAGATATGTCAAAAGTTTACATGCTACAGCACTGGTTAAAACGTAACTGCGCAATATATGCATTTCATACCAATGTAAATTATACATTGCCCGGAAATTCTGAAACTGAAAATACAAATCCCCGTCTTCTACCCTAGCAAACTTCCTCTGTGGAAAAAAAATGCAGGAGAATTGATATCAGAAAAACAGGTAGAATATGGTCTTCAATGTGATTGTGACCTCTTATGTATGCAAGTACTCATTTCCCTAGAGTAAGGTGTGATGTTCGAATGTGAAGCAAAGACATCAGACATCAGTATTATAGCTTTCTTTCCAAAGTGAAATGTAGCTGTCCCGTGATCACTAGTAATTGACATATGGCATTTGATAATTTTTCAACTATAGAATTCAGTTGTGATCATGGTCCCCTGCATTTTGAGTGGTCACCATGTTAAAACGAATTGCTATTCAATGTTTTTACAATTTTATGTATAACTGAATAACCAGATTAATTATATTTATTGCATGTTCGCACACACAAACTTTGCATGACAATTTCTTTGAACCTGTTTATTATTGAGCAAGTTGCTGATGGATAACTGATATACTTTTTGCAACACATACAACAGTTTGTTGTTTTTACAAGCATTACAGAAACATACTTTAGCATTTGTTCCGTGTATACAATGATGACTGATTTCATGTGTTTATATGCATAACAGTCTTACCATTATGGCCAACTCAGCCTGCGCTGTGTTGATGGTTTTGCTTTCTTGTTTCTTGCAATATTCAACAACAGCTCTTCCGTGTCCATTGCCTTATATTTAAGCATGGTTTGTTCCTTTGCAAGCACCTATAATTTGAAAGAACATTTAATCACTGTTAATTTTACATGTGAAAATAGGAAAAATGTCCTAAAGTTTCACCACACTTTATTTGTAAGCAAGTTATACACTCGTTGAAACAATAAGCACGGTGTTATTAATCGACCGATGTGTTTTTAGCTCCGCTGTCAGCGACGCGGAGCTTATCAAGTAGGTTGATTATCCGTCGTCGTCCGTCGTCGTCGTCCGTCGTCCGTCGTCGTCCGTCAACAATTGCCTTCTCCTCTG
>LD349542.1:0-14661 GCA_001465055.1 Ptychodera flava
AGGGTCACATTTTAGACAGGAGGATAGGGGGAGGGTCACATTTTACGGTACAGGTGTTCACGAAATTCCTTCGGCCCACCCCCCTGTAATTACTGAAGGCTCCCTTAAGCTTCTCCCATGAAATAACACTCGCGCATAGCTCTGCATGGCAGGGCTTTGTGTTACTGGCGTTATAGGGCCTCCTCCCTGTGGTGGGAGGCTGTATGACGCCGGTAACACACAGCCCTGCAATGCAGAGCTAACTCGCATACTCTCACCTGTTCCAATTTTGCCACAGTTACCATGGAAAGAGAAAATCTAACCAATCACAGATTTTAAGCGGGTAGCCGCTTTTTAAAAACAGCGCCCTCACATGGACATTTTGAATACCAAATAATGCCCCTTTGACCATATATGGGCATATTTAGATTACTGGTGACTGTATACCTTTAATCTAAGATTTCGTTAGTGATCTGTTGGTAACACGCCACGTATTTAGATCGGATTCATTCATGTGTCTGGCAAAGTTCAACCATGGAGGCACTTCCGAGGCACATAGTCCATGTAGCTGACAATGAGATGCTTATGATATGTGTAGTGCTCACTTTCTACTATTTTTATAGTATTTTATACAAAGGCACAGACTTATTCTACCTGCAACTTAAAACTGATAGTGATTTTGTAGCTCATTCTTTACTATTTTTCATAGTATTTGGTAGCCAGTATCAGACAGTTCGTGTTCATATATGTCGGCTGCATAGACGATCTGCCACTTCCGATGGTTCACGGTCATTACAATACAAGTCTGTTGTTCTTTTGACTTGGAAGCTGCAGTACTGTAGCTCAATGTTTTGCCCAATGGTATTTGCATTGGATAAATACCCAGGCAAAACCTCAGACCACAGTACTGCACTCTATTGACTCAGCTGAAGTAGCAGCCAAGCCCCTTGAAAACTAAGCAGCCAAAACTATGGTGTGGAAGCTTAGCAGCTAAAACTTGCAAGCCACTTTCTTCCTTTACTTTCAAGGCACATGCACATCTATCTAGCTAACATAGCATACAGCCATAAGCTAGCATATAGGTACTAATTACACTAGAATTAATTTCTGCAAAGAAATAAATAATAAGTAAGGCTTGTGTAATCTCTTAGTATGGATGTATATGCACAGGACAGGGAAGGTGAAAAGAATGGACACTTTTAATTGTGATCTAGCAGACAGCATGTTGTTCTCTGAAGTCACTGTTATGTACTTATCAGTGTTGCTTAATCTGCATAATTTATGCAGTGACCTTAACTAGTGAATGATGTGTTAGTATTATTACATAGTTTGTTGGAATCAAAGAAAGAGTGTGCATCCATTTCACCCAGCCTGTCTTATACATCTATACTAACAAAGTTACACTTCTCCCATTTCTTAATCAATTTCTTTGCAGCACCATTGTACAAGTTATTAGTAGTATGGTACACCCACAAACTGATGACGTCAAATCATCATAAACAATACACAGTGCCATAATTACAAGGCGTTTGTGTTTTTGTGTACGGCGATCTGACATCATCAGTTTGTGGCTGTACCATTTGTAAAATGGTGCCAATCTTTGCGTAAATTATATCACTGATAATTAGCACCTACATGTATGCTATTATTACTTCACTTTATTTCGGATTGAATATGTCCATACAGTGTTCGAAATTCGTTGAAAATATCAACCAGTCACCAGGACTGGTAACTTCAAAAAATTGCCTGTCCTGCCAAAAACTTCCCAGTCCTGATACTGCGATTACTTTTATGTGCCTAAGTATTTTGTTATGCGCTGTTGAGTAGGATGAATTTACGGGAAAGAAAACTGTCTTGCCATAAAATTCGAATGGGAGCCCGGAGAAAAAATAGCAGACATAGTTTTAAAGAAGACTCCCCACGCTAAAGTCAACCTGTCCGCCGGACTAGTAACTTTTTTATTTTACCAGTCCGGCAGAAAAACATCCAGTCTCGGACTGCCGGACAGGTGTTATTTCGAACACTGGTCCATAGAATTATCAGTACAATAGAGGTATAGATAAACAAAAATCATAATACAGTCTGGAGAAGTGACATTTTAGTGATACAATATCATGGTTACAAAATGCCGCTCAATTGAAAAGTGATTTTATACACATTTTGCGAAGATCAGAGATGAAATACATGCCATCATAAACTTGCTGTACACCTGTAGTTCCACTTCGTGATAAATGTGCATTGCCAAGCTGTTTGCTATAGAACACCATACATCAATTGTCTGCTGGAATGATAGAAAGTGTGAATCCGTGTCATCTAGCATGTCCTGTGCATATACCGGTACATCCATAGTAACACAATACCGATGCCTTTGCTCTCAATTAATTTCTTTTTGTAAGTCCTGTACAAAGTTGTGGAACAGACCATACTACAGTGGAATTTGATTGAGTGTCCGGTTTGCCTTGCAGAGCTCGACGAGTCTACATGTTGCTTATCATTAGAAAAGTAAACATTTGCAACAAATTGAGTCTTCGTCTTTGGTTGGTGTTAGATTACAGCGCGCGGCCAACGTTCCCCATACACTGTCTTGTCACGATCACTGCAGTCGTTTCAGCATGTCACTGACAACAAGCATAACACTGCACTACATGCACATCATCAGTTTTCTTTTAGGTGTTTACTTTTAAATTGGGAACTTTATGAAGAAACAAGTAAATTCTTTAAAAAAAAACTTTCTTCTCCTCTCGATGTCAGCAATCACGACAACAGTTCCTTCAGCATGCAGTCTGTAGCATTGCGAGTTCAGTCTACTCTATCAACAAGTTTGACACGATACAACACTGAATATTGTCAACCAGAAAATGCTAAACACTCCTAAATGAAACTTTAATCCCGCTTTCTCTTTTGTCTCAGCTAAATGAAACTTTCTCAATTGACACTTCTCTCTGAATTGACACTTCTCTGAGCTACAAAATAGACTTGAAGAAAAGTGTTGATTTTGCACAGGCAAGTGCAATTCAATCAACACGGTACATTTTGTGCCATTGAATAACACACCAAGTGTTTCTGAAATAATTCACCGCATTTTGGCACTTAATTTCCCGGACGGCATCATACACGGCAACGGGTTAGCATGGAGGGGACGATGATATCTCTCTGCCTTCAAAATATTCTTTACCTTGCTGAAAAAATACAATGTTTCACTGTAATAAAACGCCGAGAGTCAGTCCGGTTGATGTTGAGGACTTTCCTCGAGATATAGATCCGACACTCGAAAAATATGCCAGTGAGTTTTGTCTGAGTTATATTTCCCAAATCAAAGTACACAAAGCTGTAGCTGAAAGAAAACTTTGATGATGTGCTATAGCTATAGTGCGGTGTCAAGCTTGTTGTGCATGAGTGGCATGCTGAAACGACTGTCATTATTGTAGACGAGACAGTGTCTGGGAAACGTTTGCCGCGTGCGCTGTAATCTAACACCCAATACTCAATTTGTTGCAAATGTTTACTTTTCTAATGATAAGCAACATGTAGACTTGTCGAGCTCTGCAAGGCAAAACGGACACTCGATCAAATTCCACTGTATCTACAAATGATATGCAGACATATACAGTATGGATGTGCAATAGGTGTGTACTAGATTGAGTTCATGTCAAACGTTACAAAGAATCTACAAATGAGATACAAAGCAGCTGTTGTGTCGTTACAGTGTGTATACAATGCATACATAGAATTGTGTCAAACTTTTGCCGACCCTTTACCAGAGAAGTACAACAATACAGGTCTTTGAGGATGACCTTTTACACTTGCATGTGATTCACACATGTTTTCTTCTAAAGTACACACAGAATGTGTTGATAAGCCAGACATTAAAGTTGCCTGACTCATGTAATCACTGGGGTCTCACCAAAGAGGTATCTCTAATTTGCAAGAAAAACATACCAGGGGTTATATGGTCTTGGCAGAGTCAGAACACTAATTGCCAGAACACAGGGTGCCAGTTTATGACCTCTTTCACGTAAACAGAATGGCAACTGACTGCACACACACATACAAATTGACCATTCACACACAATGATTAAATAAGTCGGCATTGCAACGCAATGTTAATGTCTGGCTTATCAACAAATTTTGTGTATACTTTAGAAGAAAACGTGTGTGATGAACATGCACGTGTAAAGGGTCAACCTAAAAGACTTGTAACTTCCTGTAATTTTTTTCTTTGTAGCGATCCCTGTGGATATGCCGGAAAGATTGTGGATGGCATACCTGTGCTAATATAGTGGATCACAATGGAACAGTTTAGAACTTGAGTTTTCTATAACCTATGGAATGCCATTCTGAAGAAAGTCCTGATGAGGTACATGTTGTGTACACGTCGTGTCATATATGCAGAATCAGACATAAAGATAATTTTGTACCATACATGGCAGTACATGCAGTCTGTTGTATTCTTACTTTATTTACCAGCTAGTACATGTCAATGTATGGTGTCAAGGAACCTATATTCTGTACAAGTGTCCTGTAAGAGAAAACTGACAAGACACTGACGTAGGTAGCTGTGATTACGCAGCTGTGCTGTAGCTCATGGATCGTGCTCGGGTCAAGGGTCAGCACCACAGAACCACTGCAAGCCACCCCATAGACTTTTGGTAGTTAATTACTACAACACCGATCGGTGTCGGTAGCTCACAAATAATGAAATATGTAAGTCTTTGAATAAATCAACTTATACCCACTTTATCATTGACTATTTATGACTCATTCTCTACTCCTTCTAGCTACCGTGACAATAAAAACATGTATTTCAACCATTTTCCTGTAAGCCGTCAACGATTTATGTGATGTTTGCCCTCTCATGTAAAACGTACGGAATACGTATTGGAGGTCACAAGTTCAAATTCAAGCTGAAGCCGAAAAACGGTTGAAAATACATGTTGGCACTGTCAAAATAGTTAAATTAGGAGTAGGTGATGATTGAGTCGTAGACAGTCAGTGATAAAGTAGGTGAAGATTGATGTATCCAAAGAGTAGCCTTTTTCATTATTTTATGAGTTAAATCAGCGCCACCGATCGGTGTCGTAGTAAACTACCATACAAGTCTATGAGGTACTGGCTCACAGCAGTTCTGTGGCACTGACCCTTGACCTGAGCACGATCGATAAGCCACAGCACTGCTGCTAATCACAGCTATGACAAGGGATGGCCCTTTGTGCTGTAAAAAATATATGTCATTAATCATTTGTCTATGCACTGTATCTGTATTGTGAATACAATATACATACAGAACAATGCAGTGAATGCAAGTAAATTGTATCCATATGGTGAATGTTATCTACACTTTGTGCATTGTGTATTGATCAGTTCTAAATACTTTGTAGCATTCCTCTGATGAACTGTCACATCTCCATTAATAAGAGTGACACAGGAATTTTCAAAAATTCCTAAATTGAGATAGAGCTCACCAGTGTGTGCCTTCTTAATTAACTGGATGTTGCATTGACTCAAGAAATTTTGAAGGAAATTAAATTTGTGGTCGAATGCACCTCGAGGACAGATATTCAGACTCTGAAATTTTTCCAATGCTTTCTGGTCTACTACTTGTTGGGGCTCATGTAAAAGCTCTGGGAGTAAGAAAAATATTTCATCGTCTTGGTTTTATTGACAATTTTATTTTCCCCTAGATTTAATACAGGGATGGCAGCCATTTTGAATTTCAAATATAGGTAAGTGTTGGGCAATTTGTTTCTGTAGTATCAAGCTTTGCAGAGTGACACCTGACTTTTATTCTAGAGTTTTTAAGAGAAAAGTTGAAAGTCTTATCAAGGAAAGTTTGACCAAAAGTTTAATTCTTTCACTTGCAAGGTGCATTATACCAGAATATAGCTGACCAAAGGAAGAATCTATGAGAAACTGACTCACTCATAGAATTCAAATATCTTGGGACTGAAATGCATGTGACATGATAGAATTAATTAAAATGTCTGGTAAAATTCCTTTTTCGTTTCTCTAACATTAATTTGGTGGTGAAATTGGGTTTGTATTCACATGCGTGAACTTTTGAATTGTACGTTTGTTATTGGGCTTGTGCAATTGATCTTTAACCCTTGACTGAACATGTATGGTAGTCTCTGTCAAGAGGGTTGTGACTAACATTTTTGTTGAACTCACAATTCTGCTGAAAATCATTTAGATTGACCAGTTATACACAAACTAAACATGAAAGCTAAACATGAAAGGTGAAAGTGTGTATACAGCTATACATGTATTACATTGTGGCTGTGATTATGAAGTTTTTCTGTTGCTCTTGCTGAGTATAGAAATTTTCAAGAAGGACCTTTTAAACACTGATCTGATGACTGTAGTGTGCCCAGCTTTTAGAACAATTTGTAATAGACATCTTTCTGTTGGTATTTCTTCTCTGAAGCCATGAGTCACAAATCGTCCAAAGGATAGTCATGAAATTTATGCACATCTTTCTTTCAGGCTGCTTTGGGCAGACACTGTGCAGAGATCAGTTCTCCAACTCACACCATGTGATGGCGCACTTCATAGGTGCTGTGCTTGGTTCTACAATTGTTGTGGCCATGTTGCGAAGATTATGCCATGAACTGCAGCAAAGATTGTTTGTCAGTAGAAAATATTACCAAATGATTTCAAGTAAGGAAACTACAATTTTTCACTTGAATTTTCTCCTTATTTTGACAATTTTTAACCAATGTGAATCATATGCATGTCATCATAGTTTGAAGTCATTGCTCATGGTTAGATCTTCAAAGTTCTTCATAATGCAATAGAATTATATCAAATTTTTATCTTTTCAGGATATGAAATATTTCTAATTGATTCATTTGATATTACCATAAAATTTCTCATTGAAGAAGCATTCTCCGTAGAAGCCACACCTAAAATTTACAACATTTTATAAATGTTTTGACAAGTTTTGTGTTTTGCCATTGTTGGTATTGATAGCAGCAATACCCTTTCTTGTAGCTGTTGGTACGCCCACACTCTGGAATGATTTGCCATTTGAAATCAAGGCAGCTAGAACTGTT
Organism: Ptychodera flava; assembly: GCA_001465055.1. Lineage (NCBI taxonomy): Eukaryota > Metazoa > Hemichordata > Enteropneusta > Ptychoderidae > Ptychodera > Ptychodera flava. Next base: position 7,032 of record LD349542.1, read on the forward strand.
GACAGTTTTAAGTGCAATTTGAAAACTTACCTTTGTACTCAGTTTTATTTGTAATTTTTAAATGGCTTCCTTTGATTAATTTAGTTGTTTTATCAAGTGAGTTTTCTCTTTTAGCTTGATGTATGGTTGTACTTTTATCGTTTTAATTTTTATTCTGTAATGTACAATGTGCTGAGCAGAGATATGCGTGTGTAGTACGCTTTGATAATAATAATCAGTGTTTTTGTTAAGGCCGGTACCCTGGTAAATGTTACCGGGGTTCTCCAGTCATTTTACCGGGGTTCCCCTTGGTATATCAATGCAATCAGATTAGTGGACAGCTGCAATGTTACCGGGGTTCCAAAATCATTAACCGATATTCCCAAACCTTAGCAAAAACACTGGTAATGTACAATGTGCTGAGCAGAGATATGCGTGTGTAGTGCGTTTTGATAATAATAATAATAATAAAGTGAGGTCAGACATGAAGGCTTCATTGACTGAAGCAGGTGAGTTGCGTACATCTTTGCCACAGGAACAACTATATTATAATTGGAAAGGATTTTGGACTTGTCGATCATGGCATTGATGAACAAAACTACTGGTTATATAACAGTATCCGAACTAATTTCGGAATTCTTAAGTCCAAAAATTACACCAATCTTACTTGTATGCATATTATGTCATTAGTGTATGTTTGTAGGAGTTGTACAAATATGACCTTAGATTTAAATTTGTAATCCTAGAATTTGTGCCACATCGTTCCAAAAGTATGTGATCAGTCCAAAATTCAGCTGATCTTTCTGGAGATCACATTTCTGTGTCAAAAAATAAGCTGATTTTACAGCTGATATTTGGCACGGCTAAAAAATTCTACTGAATATTACTTTATTAAAGGTATACAGTCACCTGTAATCTAAATATGCCCATATATGGTCAAAGGGGCGTTCCTTGGTATTCAAAATGCCCATGTGAGGGCGCTGTTTTTAAAAAGCGGCCACCCGCTTAAAATCCGTGATTGGTTAGATTTTCTCTTTCCATGATAACTGTAGCAAAATTGGAACAGGTGACAGTATACCTCTAACAGAACAATCAGCTGGCTATTTAGATGTTATTTAAAAAATCAGCTGCATATCTTGTTTTTCAACAAAAAATTAGCTGATTTTTTAGAAATTATCAGAAAATTCCATTCTGCTAAAAATTTCTGCCGATTTTCAAAAATTCAGCAGCTGCTGATTTTTTATTGAATTTTGCTGTGTTCTTTTGAAAAATCAGCTAGATTTTTAACTGAACAACCTGTTCATCCAAAATATCAGCTGAATTTTTTAGTGAATATGAATTTTAAATTAGAATTTTTTGGGACTTGAATTATCTTAACTGGAAAGTTATGGTACAATTATATTCAGTATTATAGAAACATCCATATCTGGGGAGAATATTTAAAATTTAAAGGAAATTCCAAAATTTGTTCGGATCGAGAGTCCAAAATTAATTTAGAATGCATTATATATGTTTACACACATACACACACATATGTACAGCAGTTTTATGTGTGTATGGCACTCTGTGTGCATGTGTATATGTCTTTGTGAGTCTTTGTGTTTATATGTGAGTATTTGTGTGAATAAGTCATTACGGAATACATTACTTGCCGAAAACTGCTTGCATCATGCATTAGTTTAATATGAAAATGAAGCTGGTATTCCATGCGACCTACTTCAAAAACTTTTTCGAAATTTTGAAATTAGAATTAGACAAATAAATGAGAGGAAGTTTACCCTTAACGCAAAAGATGGCCTGTCTTATTATACTTCCGACTGCAATTTTCACAAAATATTATTTTAATGTGTTTCAGATGAGTTGTGGGTTATTGGCACTCAGCCACTGCCAATATGCTTAGTATTAAACAACCAGGAATATCAGTCATATTTACCCATGGATCACATAATAACACATTTTGGCAAGATTCAAAATAAAATCTGTTAGCCACTGTAAATTGTATCCAAAGCTCTTTTAGCAGTGAATATTTCTTAAGGCATTTTCTTGAGTGACTGAAGAGTCAATCTTGTGTCCACCATACTGCCCCTGGGGTTCTGTATAAAAGTTCAGCTTAGGGTTTTGTACAACAGCTGTAATGCCATCATTTAAACTCCTGGGCTGACTTAATCCAAAAATCTAGCAACATATTTATATATATATTGCAATTTCAAAAGAAGACAAAAGACAGAAACGCCTCATAATCTTTTTAACACCTCAGTTAATTGCGATCCCGGGCCTTTTCGAGCCGAGGTGTAACAGACTATAAGAACAGGTCTTTGCATGCTTTGACAGCACTCTTGTCAAACGACCTTTAACCCTTTCACCACCATGGTTTGTCCCAAATCCATTGTTTTCTGTGGTAAGGTTGGACCTGTATACAGGGAACTGGGGGTGAAAGGGTTAAACCTATAACAGCATTCAATGGAATGAATCGTCTGATCAAGAAGTAGGTCATCCAGGGCTCCATAAGTTAGTGAATATTGTTAATATAGGATTTGCATAGGTTCAGAACTTTAGCCATTCATAAGTCACATGACAACATTTACAGTATCTGCAATATCAGTCTGAGGGTCCTTATCTGCTATCAGCTCTGTACCTGTCTCAAGTTGGTTTACTGACTCACCTATGCACAATGGCTGCTGCTCCTGAACGTAAAGTTTTGGAAGAAATTGGTGAAGATTTCCTGTGTTGTACCATCTGTCTGGAGCAGTTCAAGTCTCCTAAAATTCTACCATGTCTGCATACATTCTGTGAGCAGTGTTTAGTCACACTTATTGAGAAGACTGGATCTCTAAACTGTCCAGAATGTCGACAGCAATATCAGCTTCCTGTCGGAGGAGTGCCAGCGATAAAAGGCAACTTCTTTATGAGCAATCTGATTGAGATATTCAAGCAACAACTGGAGTCTATGCAGGGAACTGACATCAAATGTGAAGGCTGCAAACAGAATACAGCAACTCACAGATGTGTTGACTGCAGATATTACCTTTGTAGCACCTGTTCCGAAACCCACAGAAATCTGCCACTTACACAGACACATCAACTAATGACAATTGAAGAATATGAAACAGCAAAGTCAACCAATCCAGTAACATTACAAGCAGTGGAATATTGCAGTCTCCATAAAAAGAATGAAATTGAATTCTACTGTGAAACCTGTCAGGTACCTGTCTGTACAAACTGCACCATAGTCAAACACCGCATACCAGAACATGTACACAGAGACTTGAAAGATGCAGCAGATGAGTATCTTACAGAATTGAAAGCCATGGTTGACAAACTGAAAGTGAAAGAACAGGAAGCTGAAAAGAACAAAACCCTGGCCAAGCAGATACACACTGATCTTACAGAGCAATGCAGCAGAGAAGAAAGGAAGGTGAGAAAGAAAGCAGAAGAAATCATCAAGAAAATAAAGAGGGAAGAGCAGAGACTAATAGATGAACTGAAAAACAATTACAAAATGAAAATTAAAAGAGCAGCTGTTGATATTGATGAGATGGAATTAAAACATGGTAATATTAAGAGTGCATGCAATTATATAGATACACTGATGCATCATGGGAATGCTGCTCAACTTCTTTCCACAAAGGGTGATGTTGGCACTCGTATCAAGCAGCTGATTAACATGGAAACCGAAGCAGACTTTGATCATGAAGACTTAACATTTGCACCAAATGATCAGTACAGTGAGCATGGAATACTGGGAATACTGAAATCTGATGTGTGTATGTCAAAGTGTACAGTTGAAAACACTCCAAAACAGCTCTGGAAAGGTAACTCTGCAGACCTACTGATCACAACCAGAGATTCCACAGGAAATCAAGTCATCCCAAAACAACAAGTGAAAGTCAAGGTAAGAAAACCTGATGCATCATGGGAAGACATCAATGTAGCTGATAATGGCGATGGTAGACACAGAGTTACAGTGGCTGGACAATTGGATGGAAAATATCAAGTTACCATGACAATAGGAGATCAACCAATACCAGGCTGTCCTGTCATCATACCTCTCATCAAAGGATTGGTGAAGACCATTGGCAGTGAAGGAAGTGCTGAGGGACAGTACAACTATCCCTATAGTGTGGCCATAAACAAAGACAGAGACATTGTCACTGCAGATACAGGCAATAATAGGTTGCAGATAACCACCAGAGAGGGAACATTTAAGAAACTTTTAAAATTCAAACAGTTTGAGAAGCCTTTCACACCACATGATATAGCTATATCAAGTGATAATACACACTATAGTGTAGATAACAGGAATAAGCAAGTAGTTGTCAGTGATGAGAATGGACATGTCATCAGATGCTTTAGACAAAATGAGTTGAAAGATCCACGTTGTATTGGGATTAGTCCTGTAGATGGCAATGTCTATGTGACAGACTGGGATGGACATTGTGTCCTGATTTATACACAGCATGGCAAATACCTGAGGTCATTTGGGTCAGAAGGTAAAGGTCAAGGGCAATTCAAGAATCTCTGGGGTATAGTCATAGCAACTACTGGAATTGTATTTGTAGCAGACAATGGTAACAAGCGTATCCAGGTATTCAATGCACATGACCAGTATTTGTATTCCTTTGATTGTCAGAGTGGGGATGGTAAGATGAGATGTCCAAGGGGAATAGCGATTGAAAATGATAAATATGTCTATGTTACTACTTTTCCTGGTAATCTACTGAAGTTTGAGAGTAGTGGTAAGTTTGTTTGCCGTATTGATAGTGATAGTGATGGGTTGAGTGACCCCACTGGTATAGCAGTGACAGATGATGTACCTTGCAGAGTGGTTGTAGCTGATACCAACAACCACTGCATCAAAGTGTTTGTACAGTGATAACATCACAATGAATTGTACCAGACTGTGTTGATTGATATATATCAGTCAAATTACAGGACAAAGAGCCATTGACAAGATTACAGTAATACAATCATGTAAATGTACATGCATGTATTTTGCAGAACAAGGAAAAATGTATTTCTGTAGAATATTGGTGATTCAGCATCTTTTGCCACAGACATGTATAATTTACACAGCAAAGAGAAGATTTAGAGTATTGTATATTTTTATTTGAGGTTGTGGAAAAGTATTGAAACTTGGGTTTTTCCAGGTTTAAAAGGGGCAGTTTTTTATTATTTTTATCTCTGAGCAAATTGATAAACTGTGCCTAACTTCAAAGGAGAACAAAGGACTAAAATCACACAAACAGTGAATGTCAACAAGCAATAATGAGAGAACCAGGGATTTAGGATGCCCCTGTAAAGAAATTCAATATGAAAGATTTTATAGGTTGGCTTCATATAGCCATAAAGTTATTCTACTTTTGCATTGTGGGTAAAGTATAGAACAAACTTTAGAGGAATTCTTAAGTTGTAATATTCTTTTCATGATTATCATTTCATGTCTTCCATTGTTAGAAAAATATTTTCTTTTTTGATATTTCATCTTATCAGTTTATTGTATGGGGGTTGATTTACAAACACAATACTTGTCTTTCTTTACTTAGAGAGTTCAACAATTATTTGTTTATGTCAGTGGGTATATATAAGACATTCATAGAATTATATTTTATGAAGTAGGTGTTGATTTTCATGACAGATGATACTGAAAATATTTCATTTAAAATGTTTATGTAAAAATAGTTTTTCGTACATAGCATTTGCAAGCAAAAAGGAATGGCTGTAAAGTATTTTTAGAAAGATAAGCAAATTTGATAACATTGTGCATTCCTGCATGTTAACATGTTATCAATGTGTATTTCTCTGCAATGCTATTTCTAAAACTGATGTCAATAAATTCTTCAAAAATATTTTCAATGTTTCTTAAGGTAGTATGCACATTGAATATAAAAAAAAATTAAACTTTTGCTGACACTTTCCTTAATGAAACTTTCTACTATTCAAGAATAAAAACCAGTGGTCGCCATGCAAAGTTTTGTACCAGGGAAACAAACTGCCTATACATTTACCGAAATTTGAAATTCAAAATGGCCGCCATCCCTGTGTTCACGCAGTTGGGAAAAATAAAAATTGTGACTTTCTAAAAACTAAGACAGTGAAATTTTTGCTTACTCCAAGAGCTTTAAAATGAGAACCCAACAGCAGTAGATCAAAAAAGTATTGATCAGAAAACATTTTAGAATTAGAATATCTGTCTCAGAATGCACAATTGTACCTCAAGCAGAATAATGTAATTCAATGTGACATGTCTGTGTATTTCAATTTATATATAATGGTATTTGTGTGGATATAGTCCATAGTTGTGTTCATCAACACTGCATTTTTAGCCAAACTCAAGATGAACTTTGACCCATCACAATGCCGAGAGTGAAAATAGATGGAGACAAACAGATGAATGGCAAAATGATGCAAACGTTTGCTACAGGAGTTTGATTTCATGTAAACCCAACATCATGAAGTCAAAAATTAAATGTTTATCAATGATCATTGCATTAAAGCTAGACTGAAATTCATGAATCATATCAGTTGTACGTGTTCAACAACACATTAGCTTATTGATAACTGACTGTACAGACAATCAACCTGCATATGTAACTCTTATTTCTCTTTTTTGACTAGGTATATTCATTGTCCATATTCTTTTAATTTGTGTGTGATATAGACTTGTCAATATTACAGTAATGGTTGCAAGATGTTACAGAAAAATAAATTAGAATTTTTTGTAAAATAAAAACTGGTGTACCTCCCTTCTATCTCCATCATACACATCATTCATGTTTCTAAGTTCTTCTGTACAGCCTTTGCAATTCCTGCAGTGTAACCATGCAGCAGCATCTTCAAACTTGCTGGTGAAACAGAAGGAGATGATGCTTATGTATGAAGGATGTTTGGTTTCATGAGAAATTCCAAAGTAAATCAAAAAATGTCACTTTGTTAGGCCAGTGAGTAGAGGAAATGTTGTCAACAGGCAAAGACCATCGTTTGCAAAACATTTGACTTAGCTGTACGTAGTGAGGTATGGGAAATAAAACTATGGCTTTAATCAGAATTTCATGGTAACTTGATTCTTTGTTTTTTTTATTTCTTGACAAAATGACCAGCCTTTCACCAATATTTGATTGCTGTCTTTCTTAATCAAAATTGGTCTTGTTCAGGGAAACAACTTCTGATTGGTTTTCAACTGCCATCCCAGGCCATGTACCGGTATTAGTTACATTTTGCCATCCATTTGAATAAATATTTAATCATCTCACATTCTTTTCAAGTAAACCAAGGACAAGCAAAATTTTAGTTTGAGACTTTTGTTCTTAAAAGTGTAAATTCTAATATTATGATATCCATTGTCTTTAGGAATTTAACAACGCAGTTTCCAGACAATCTAAAGGAAGCAGCAATGTATGCTGGCAATTTACTAATAATTCTTTGCAAAGATGGCGTTGATCTGCTGGAAGATGTTTGCCAAGCGTAGAACATGGACTGTCTGCACCATTACTACCTGAGGTAAAATATTAACCAATCATCTTATTTTTGTTTATGAATGAACCAATCACCCTGCTCCTTAGAAGCCCTACATTTATTAGTCCCCACGGACACCGTCCGGGGGGGACTTATAGGTTTGGTCATGTCCGTGCGTCCGTCCGTCCGTTCACGCAGA
>LD349543.1:0-24184 GCA_001465055.1 Ptychodera flava
CGTAATAATCGTCCATATTTCGTCGGGATTGTTTCAATTGGTCAAGGAGAGAGTTATTCATCCACAATTATATCAAAAATGGCCATATGAACCATTAAAACTTAAAATAGTTGCGCCTATTTGAGAATTACAATCCGAAACTTATACTAGTGGCTTGCCGTATCTGTCAAAGTCAAAAGTACAAATCAAAGACATAATATCTCCGGTATTTAAGGGCCATATTTTGCCGTATTGGCTTAATTTCGGTTGAACTTCGTGTATTGTGTTTGAAATGTTAGCCGCCATCGTTATCAAGTCGCGCAGGCGAGTGTTTCAGTTTGACTCCGATGTGATGGTAATTTGGCGTGTATTATGTCTGAAACAGCGTAATTACTGCGTACTAAATATTATAACGTTCGATCCGTCCTTGCCGGTTAGAGTGCATCGTGCCTTTAATCTAAATTCAGGGGTGTTCGGTCTTCGGTCTTCGATCTTCGGTGTTCGGTCTTCGATCTTCGGTCTTCGTTTTGTATACCCCCTTAATTATACACATACCTAATTCTGGGCTTAATAATAGAGCTATATAGTTCTGATTTTTGGTATGTAGGGATAACTATGGGATACAATTTTTTTGACAAAATATCACGTGACCCTGTTTTCATTGTATATCTACATCAAAATACTGTACAACAATCAACAAACTTAGTTGTAGGTTTTTAGTCCCCCTGGACGTAGATCAAGGGGAATATTACACGTTAGATTGGGGCCGCAGGTTCTGTCCGTCCATCCGTGCATCTGTTCATCGATCCCTGTGTCCGCAGCTGTAACTCAAAGATGCAAGACCCAAAACGGATTGACCCAATTATATTCAAACTTGGTACAAGGACAAGGTACTCTGGGGTATTATGCATGTCTATTTGTTATGCAATACGATCCAATATGGCCGCCTGGCAGCCATTTCATTGCGATTTGTTCATGTTTAGAGCCATTACTCAGACATGCACAGACCTGTTTTGTTCAAACTTGGCAAAAGGACAATGTGCTATGACATACATATGCATGCCAATTTTTGTTGCGATACTCCCCAAATATAGCCTTCTTGTGGCCATTTTGTTGCGTTTTTTTTGTGTCTGACTCCATTATGCACACATGCATGATCTGATTTTGTTCAAACTTGGCACAAGGGCAATGTACTATGACATCCATATGCACATCAACTTTTATCACAATATTATACATGGTTCCTTCCCAAAAACTGCAGGGGCCAATCAACTGGCTATTTGTTTCTTTGGCATGCATGCCATTAGCCTGAAACATCTGGCCAATAAAATCATTAGTGGTCATGTGACCTTGGCTGCCATGATAGATTTTCAAAACAATGCATTCATATTTCAACATTTTTCTTCTCCAGAACCAACAGTTACTGTGTTCTGTACAAGGTTATATTACCACACTACTATACAAAACTCCTATGAAAACGGGGGTCTTAAATTAACAAATTAACAAATTTGAGTGTTTTTAACCTCACACTTAAGACTACCTGGTTTATTAGACTCTTGTGTAAAAATAGTTTATTTTGCAGTAAGTGGTATATTTACTTTCCAGTTTTGGTGGTCCTCCTTTTTATTATGTTAATTTAGACAAGACTGATTTTGATCTCTTAAAGCCCATTAGTTCTGTTTTCTTACGAGAAATCTTTGCAGCGTGGCTGCAGTATAACTTCATCACTGTTGTTGATAAGGTAGATGTTTGCCAACAACTGATCTGTTATAATTCTAAAATACGTATCAGGGACAAGCCAATAATGAGGAAACGCTTTTTTGAGAATGGTATAATTTTATTAACGATCTTCTCGACGATAATTGTAAGTTTTTTAGTTATGAAAATGTTATCACAATGTATGGTACCGGTAATATCTGTACTCGCTTTCAGTACAATCAATTATTGTCTGCAATACCAACAGATTGGAAGAATATTTTACAGGGTTCACATTCATCAAAATTACTGGTCTGTAGGGCTAATTTTCGCAATCCTAAATGTTTGTCTGGTTTAAAAATTAACAGAGAGATTTACATTTTCTTTGTAAATATAGAAACACCTGAGGACCTTCCTCCACACATAGTTGGTTACTGGTACCATTTATTTAAAGAGATAATATTTCTGAAAAAGTTGTTAGTGCTTCCATTCCAATTAACTAGTGATATTAAACTATGCAATTTTCAATATAAGTTGATAATGAAGATTCTTCCCTCAAATCGATTACTTTATAAATGGCGACTAATTAATTCACCGATATGTAATTTTTGCAAAGAGGTTGAAGAGGATTAATATCATTTATTTTGGAATTGTATTTATGTAATCGTTTTTGGATTTCAGTAAAGGAGTGGTTTCAAATGGTTACACTAAATACCATAACGCTTACTGCAATCTACTGTATACTTGGTGACTCGTGTTTGAGTTCTAGTTTACTTATAAATCTCATCTTCCTTATGGGACGCTTTTATATTTTTAGATGTAAAAATGCTAATTCACTGCCAAATATTCTTCGGTTTAAAGTGTACATGAATTCTTTTTACAAAACAGAAAAGTATGTAGCAATGTCAAAAGATAGACAAAGATACATGTTGAAAAGTGGGGAGATTTTGTGAACTTTTTTGATGGTTAGCTTTTGTTCTTTCTGTGTTGTCTTTTTTTTCCCTCTGGTCTTTCCTGTAGTCTTTGTGTTTGACTTCAATAAAAAAAATTTAAAAAAAAATAAAAAAAAAATAAAAAAAAAGGTTATATTACCAATGTCTATAAAATGCATTAACCTTTAGCAGTCCGTATCATTGGCGTAACAATACACTGTGGAGGCCAGAACTTTTCAATGGACGGTGAGATGATCAAAATTAGGTGTGTTTGTTTTTTAGATTTGCAAAAAAAAAAATGGCTTGAAATTGGCTGCAGCAAGTAAAACTTATTTTTCAGTGCTGAAAATTTCCTTTTGAATGATGTGTGGCACATGTTGTATATGGAAAGTTTCCATTCAACATTACTTCATTGAAAGCAGCTTTTGTGCATTTTACACTTTCTTTTGCAGGTGAAGAGGAGATCAGCTTTGAATTAAAATAAATAAAATTAAATAAGCAGTGCCTTGATCCATTGTTTATAGTATTTACAGTTATTTCTTATTTCTTAAAAAATAATTTCTGTACCACTATAGCTTTCATTCTCGTCTCTGAGTAAGTGTGAGGGGGGAGGGTGCATTTATTTTGTTATTTTGATATTCTCATTTTGGAGGATGTGCTTAGGCTTGGGGTCTGATTTTTTCCTTACTCAAGACAACAACCACAAATCATCCATACTGATGGCCCTGAAGAAAACATTCTTTTTATGGCCTGTACAGCAAGGTGTGGTACTGGACAAACCCAGTCCACTTTTCACAGAGCTAATACTATAACCCTATGTGATTTGGACAGACTACAGTGAAGCTTACCTGATTTCAACATATCCAAGGCTAACCTGGCTGAACTCAAAAAAGTTATCATACTATAAAATATGCCCCATGTTGTGGTACATTCTTGATAGCTACCAAACAACAGAATATCCAAGCCCTGTCTGGGCGACTGGGCCATGTACCATTTCCTGGGCCCCCGCCTGAGGCTTATGCACATACCTAATTGTGGACTTCCTATCAATGCTACAGAAGTGTTTTTTGGTGGATGTACCGGTATGTAACTATGGGACCAAAATGCTTTGAAGTATGTTTCAACTATTGGATTTATGCACTTTCAATGTATTACAGTGACAGAATTTATATTTTGCAGGGACTATGTTTTTGACAATGACTTGTTCAGTTTCTTTTGAAGCATATCTGACCAGCATCTTGGAATAACATATATGACAGCATGCCAGCAACTTGAGTATGTGAGTATCCTCTAAGTGAAGGAAGTGATTGAGGAATCATTGTATACACTTTTTGTCTAATACATGGCTGAGTAAATGAATGTCGTTTCATATTTGTCAGGATAAAAATGAAAGCAGCCCTGCTTTGTAAAATTGGTGGAAGGTGCATGATTGATGTATGTTACAACTGTGAAAGGAGAGTGACTGATTTCCCGATTTCATTTCTCAAATCACAGTGTCTGCTGCTAATTTCTACAGTAATTTCTATTTTCTAATGCCTCTGTTTTTTATATGGAAATACATTTTCCAAATATCACTGTTCATATGTTTACCAAAATGTGACAGTGTGAGCAGTATAAAGCTGGGCAGCTGACAGCAGCACAACTTTGACTTAATGACTGCATTCTGACAGGAAAATGCACTAACACTTTTCCTGGTCAGTTACATAGCTACGGTAGTCTTCTTGACGATTTTGAATGTTTACATCTATTTACACCATTTTTATCACCATTTGTCATTCTTTTGCATAAGCAGCACTATCCCTGTCAATCATCTAATCTCCATAAAGATTTCACTTCCAATGAATCAAAGATAAATTTTCAACTTTGAATAATTTTTGGTGAAGCAATGATCAATTAATTACATTGATATAAGTTTTAAAGTTTCATGGCACGGCTTCTGAGGAGGGGCTGCAAGTTTACATATTGGGGTTGGAAGCAGTGGCCGACGGGTTTTGTGTGAGGCCTATCAGCTAGGCAATGTTGCCGTGAGTGTGTGGGGGTTCGAATCCCGTTTGGGTTATAGTAAAAAAATTATATTCTTTACTAAATGTTGAATGCAACTCCCATTCTGATTCTATGGCTGCCAATATCATAATCATGTTCTATCCAAAGAATCTTAACAATGGCTCTCTATAGTCCTCCAATTAGCAAACATTGGCAGTGCATGCATGCACGTTATTATACTAACCAGAAAGCCTTGAACTTGGAGTTGTTGTTGCATCATCATATCTCTCCTCGAAAGACTCTGTAAAACTCATTCTTGGGGTGTCATGATGCACTGAACCAAATGTCTCTTTTTGTCCAGTAAGCTGTTGGAGGAACTTGCTGAGAATATCGCTGGAATCATTTTTCCCTGTGATAGGTAAGAAAGTCTTTGTCAACAGTAAGTTACCTTTCTTTGATTTGATCGTTACACACAACAATTAACTGACGCATTGCATTGGCTCTCATAAGATTGATGAATATTGCAGGCTCAAGAAATTTTTCAGACAGTTTCAGAAATCTTAAGATCATCATAAAAGATCCTTGTCCCTACTTTTACCATGATAGTGGAACAATCTACCGATAATTTTCCAAATATCATATAGTGTTCTCTTCAGAACATGACGTACATTCTTGTGTATATTTCTGTTTTGTCGCAGATTTCTGGGCTGTGTGCGCTAATACTCCGATAGTGGTGGACATTTGAAATTAATATACACTTTGGTGGAGCTAGCCACACGGTTGCTGCGAATCCGTAGCCTCTGCCACTCGGGTAGCTTGGTCATTGGAGCCCCACTCCCAGCAGAACACGTCAAGGAGTGGCAGGGCTCGTTTTCGCAGCAAGCCACACGGCTGACCGGCTGTATACAGCTGGTATAGTTCTCATATACATGATGATTAGATATTAAAGGAAATTACGAGTGATGTAATGACCATGTCTAGCCTGATACTTATCACATGCACAAGCAAAGAATTAAGTATGTTTTGCCCAAATAAGAGTAGTATTCCTCAACAATTCTGCATTTAAACTTCTGAACTACTTGTGAATTAATATCGATGTGCCATGGGCAAGTTGTCAATCATTTCTAGTCATCGGTAGCGTGAGCTGGAACAAGGTGCTTGTGTTTGTGTACGGAGCAAATGTGTGATGACCTCACACGACATGTACCTTCTGCAAAATCATACACACTGTCAAACATAGCAGAGACCTCGAAATTTATCTCACACAAAATGCGTTATTTCTCAAGAACAAAAAATCAATTATATCTCAATGGTGCAAACGCTGTAATGTTGTGCCTGACCATACCCTGGTTGCAATGCTTATTACAGAACCCAAACTTGCCACTGTATAATGTGACCAACTTCAATTTCGTTGTTTTTGAAAATTATTCATGTAATATTCCTTATACGTGCGTTACATTCTTGTGTTTTTGTAGTTCAGATTATTGTTGTCGTAGTCTATGAAAATATTGATCGTGCGCATGACGCCCCAGCCTCCATGGAAATGGTGCAACAAGAACACATCCAATGTGTCAGTACTACAGTCACTTGTGATTACACGACGGCTGCTATGTGGTATACATAATGCATACCACAAAGCGGCCATCATGTATGGAACCACAAGTGACACAGTGGTCAGTACGCCCTCTGATGGGCATTGCTTCCAGATTGTGTTGGTTTCAACCAGGAAGGAAGTGTTACTCGATCGCTTTGATCAATCAGCAAACTTTGTAGCTTTGGCTGGCGAAACCGAAATTCACGTCAAAATTGTGGTCCATTGTTTAGACACATAGGGATATGATTCCAAATCTGATTGAGATAGCTGCCATAGCACTGACTTTGCCAGTTAATTCTGCTGACTGTGAAAGAGGATTTAGTTTGCAAAACAACATAAAAACTTATGACAGAAATGGACTTGGTGCTGAAAAGCTGGACATTGAGCCAGGGATGTAGAAAATCTTGGTTGCAGATGGCAAAAATAAAAGTACAGGTGGTTATAAGTAGTGTATGTGCACATAAAATTTGTGCAAATGTCCACATTTTTTACTAAACCAACATTTTCACAGCAGGCAAATTTTAGCTGACAGCCAGTTGTTTTTGCCTTCTGCTGGCTACTTTCTACATCCCTGCACTCTAGAATTTTACAGTTGTTGCATTTCTTGACAACTACTGCATACTTTTATGCAAACAAAGTATGAAAAGTAAAAATCTATCTCAAATTACCCATCCTAATCATATATTTGACAATGATAGCTAATAATATAATTTATCATTGATAATTTACTGCTTAATGTATATCATCTGAAAAGAACAGTAAACCAAATGACCTTTCTGATGCTGTTGTGCCGATCCAATATCTTACCTACATCCATGGCAGTCATCTCACTTCCCTCCCTGACAGTTATCTCAGGTTGTGCTGATGTGGCTGCCTCCATCTCACTTCCCTCCCTGACAGTCATCTCAGGTTGTGTTGGTGTGGCTGTCCCCATCTCACTTCCATCCCGGCCAGTCATTTCAGGCTGCGTTGATGTGCCTGTTTCAATCTCACTGCCATCCCTTCCAGTTGTCTCAGGTTGTGTTGGTGTGGCTGTCTCCATCTCACTTCCATCCCTGCCAGTCATTTCAGGTTGTGTTGATGTGCCTGTTCCAATCTCACTCCCATCCCTTCCACTTGTCTCAGGTTGTGTTGGTGTGGCTGTCTCAATCTCACTTCCATCCCTGCCAGTCATCTCAGGCTGTGTTGGTGTGGCTGTCTCCATCTCATTTCCATCCCTGGTAGTCTTCTCATGTTGATGTGTTGATGTGGGTGTCTCAATCTCACTTCCATGTTTTACAGTCATCTCAGGTTTTCGTGGTTTCTCTTTCTCAGTCTGCATCATTTCTGTCTTGGCATGTACATTATCCACTGTAGTATCAGGCACTCCTATAAATAGTATTATGAATAACAAATCAATTAAAGAAAGAATATTATGATATGATTTACCATATATTTAGGTACTCATATTCATAACTAAACAGGCAAAATGAAACAAGAATTTATCAAACAGAAAGTTCCTAAAATTAGCAAATTTTATTCTTGTCTTGTCTTTTTTCAAGCATAGTTTTAGAATGTTTTTATTTTTTTAATACAAAACAGAGCAAATATTTTGTGTTAGTGTGTGTATTTATGCCTTTGGATTATCTATCTACTTGACAATGTGTTTATATCATCATTTGACATACAGATTGTCAACTTTACCCTACGTTGATGTCTCAGTACAGCCATAATAGTATAATATGTATGCATAGACAAAGGGGTTTCTAAAGTTGGTCACCTTAGAGTTCTATATACTACTAAAGACTCATGAAAATTTCAAAAAAATCCTAAATTGACATAGAGATTACATCAGTCTGAAAATGTACTCATCATAGTACTATTATAGCTGTTGCTGTATTCATTTGCACACAATGATAATCCATCAGAATTGTCACTGTAGTTTAATGTCTGCATTTTTAGTTCACATTTGGTATACCAATGTGAGGTTATATAGCTGAAGTCGGGGGCATGTGTATGCATGTGTGTACCGGTATGTATGTATGTATGTATGTATGTACCCTGGTATGTAACGTATGTACAGTATGTCCGTCAACATCAAAAACACGTGAACCGCTTCACGTTTCAGCTTGGTATGTGGTGTGTGGACGCGTCCTGGGCTATAGATGGGATTTTGTTCAAATGAAGTCTGCATTGCCAAAATTATGCAAATGTGCGTAAAAATGTGAAAATGGTCAAAATTAATAACTCAAGAGCCACTGTTTTGATTGCTTTGAAAATTAGTGGGCAAGTACCTTAGGTCGACCTTATGCAGTTATACGTATATTGTGAAGATATCTTTAATTTTGTATTTTTGCTTAATTTGTTGGTGATTTTTCTCATTTTAAGTAACAATTATTCTTCTCTGAAACCGCCAGCCCAATCGCTCTCAAATTTGGGTTGGATGTTTCCAAGGGGGTTACTCTTCTAATTTGTTGAAATTATGACAAAATTGGAAAAATTACTATTTTATGACAATTTTTGTCATTTATGGTTAAAAAATCTTAAAAAGTATTTTCTTTTTAAAGCCCCTGGACAGACAACTTTTATATTTGGTACACAGATGTCCAGAGATGACAATAGTTAGATATGTGGAAACTGTACATGTCCTGAAATATACAAATTTGTATTTTTAAGACAATTTTGTCATTTGGTCAAGAAAATTTGTTCTCAAAATTACTTGTCTGATAGCTTTGTAATTTGGTATAAATGTCCCGAGGGATGTTATTAGATAAATTTTCTACTCAAAGTGTTTGGAAACTTCCAAAATTGTATATTTAAAGTAATTTTGTGAACTCGCAGTGTATGGTTTGAGATACTCCAACATACCAGGTTTGTGACATTAAATGACCTACACCAACCCAAGATATGTTGTTAGACAGTTTTGAAGAATGTGAACAAAATTTTGTCATATTTGGTATCAATTTGTAGGAATATTTGATCCAGAAAACAAAGCTGAGGTGTATTTTTTCATTGCCGACCAATCCATGAAAGACACACAAGAACTGTTGAGAAATTTGCATCCAGGATAATTCAATATGTTGTAATCACCCCCATAGTGGAAGGCATTTCACTATCTGTAACTAACTTAAGTGCTGTTTACATTCAAATGATAGCACTTGTAGTATTAATTAAAAAATCCACAAGGTTGTAAATACATTTCCTGTCATCTGGTCTTATGTAATACCAAGGGGTAGAGCATTTGATATTCAGGAGGGGTAGGGTCTAGACAATTGACGATGTAGCATTACTTTTTTTACCAGATCTCTTGTACATGTTTCCCCCACTCCCACCTTTTCTTTTTTTAAGCCTTCTCTGGCTATTTTTGTTGTTGACATTTGCTTATGTATTTAGGATCTGCTTGTCCCATTGCTATAGAAGTTGATATGCATGTTTCTAAAGATGACCTCCAGTACCTAAGTTGGAGACCTTATTTACTTTTGTCATTCTTATTTTTCTGGTTTAAATATTTCTTGAATGGACCAATTCAAACCGAATGTGAGTACATAGTGTCCTTGACAGTATTTTTTACAAATATCATATTAATCATACCATATTTATGATACGGAGCATGTAATTTTCTTTAGAAACTGGGCAAGGGCACTAATACTGAGACTTGACCCAACATGTTCAAATACTACCTGTTTCATTGTCAACGAAAAAAGTGCAAAAAAAGTGCGATATATTCTACAATGTTCAAAATATGTTGTCAAATTTGCTTAATGTCAAACACATAATAAAGGATTATTTTTTAGGCCGGGCCATCAAAATATATATGCATGCTACAAACAAAAAAATGTTAAGTGAATTACCTTGCTCAGAACCTTGAATGTTGTTGACAGGAGCTGCCAAAGCATGAGCGCTTACACACATGAATACGATATACCGGTATATTAACTCACCTTTGTCTTCCATTTTAGTGCTGACATTTCCACCAAGTTGAAGACTTTCTGCTTTTTTTTCCTGCAGTTCAATATCAGACTGTTCATCAGATAACTGCAATAGCCTTGTCTTCAGTTCAGTTATTAATTTTTCTTTTTCCTTTAGCTTAGTTTGTAGATTTTCAACATTTTTGGGGTCTAACCTTTTCACCCTATCTTCATGTTTAAGTACATCACTTAGCTGTGCAGAAACAATCTTTTCAGCACTATGACAGCGCTGCATATATTCCTCACACTGCCTTTCCATTTGTGATTTTTCCTGTACTGCTTCAGCCAATTTGGTTTCCAAAATTTTCTTTTCTGTGCAAGCTTTTTCAAGTTGACTTTGTAATGACTGAACTTTGGATTCTGATATGTCAAGTTGACTTTGTAAAGACTGAACTTTAGACTCAGCTGATGCCAAGTATCTGACATCAGAATCTGTGAGTCGTTTTTCACTGGGTTTGTGTAGAAGTAAACTTCTAGCCTGTAAACTTAGTGTCTCATGGACTGATGTGGTTGGCTGAGTTGGTTCACCATGTTGTGTGAGTTGTTCCTCCAATTCTAAAATAAAAATCATGTACTGGTATGACAACTACTATCGCTGAAAAACAAGTTAATCTATATTGGTGGTCTAAGAATTATTTTGCCATGTCAGGTGACCTGTACCTTAATTGAGTTGATATAGACCAAGGCAACGCATACCATAGAACTTCAATTTCTTATTCTACCAGGCAATGCATGGTCAAAAACCAACTGCAGTGTTAGCTTGTCAACACTGTAGCCATACATTCCACTGCTTTTGTTATATGTCTGAATTCTAGTCTGGCTGAGAATTCACTTGTCAACAATAACAATGCAGTGTGATCATGTACAGGCTGAGTTGAGAAGCTCAAGACTGTATACATGTATGCCAAATTGCTTTCAGTCTCAGAATAAAACAAGAATCTGTAGTTTACATTTAAAAGCAAAATTGTTGAAAAAATTATCAAACGTTAAAGCTGAAGCCCCTATAATGTACCAGAAGAGAAATAAGCTACAGGGATTATTTATATCAATCATCATAACATTTACAGAAAATGCTGAAACATATTGTCAAAACATTTCACATTCAAAGAAAGAGTTCTAATATAATCATCAATGCAAAAAAAACTTTAGAGATAAACTGCATGTGTCATTAGATGGATAAAACACGTAAAGGCCACATCATCACTAATATATTTGATATCCTGCTATATATAATTTTTATTATGGTGTAAGGGGGAATCAATTACACTGGTTTCATTGGCTGACAACAGGAACTTTCAGTTGTTAACAAAGATGAAACATTTTAGCAACGACAATTGAAAGTTCAGAATGGTTTGACTTTATTATTTCATGAATGATATTATAACGACATGGTAGATTTTTTTCACTTAAGACTTTTTACTGATGCGGTACTAACAATTCTAAGTTTTTTAATTGCCCTTTGATGAACCTTAACAATGTATTTTCTTAATCTTCTAACAGATG
This sequence comes from Ptychodera flava, assembly GCA_001465055.1. NCBI lineage: Eukaryota > Metazoa > Hemichordata > Enteropneusta > Ptychoderidae > Ptychodera > Ptychodera flava. The sequence continues at coordinate 11,634 of LD349543.1, forward strand.
ATGGGTATGATGCTAACAAGGGTACTTTCACTGTCCATTTTAAAATCCATCATCGAACAGGTGAACAGTGAATTACAAGATGAGATACCCACATCCCATTACCCAATAAGGAGTAATGTACATTGTTTATGGGTACAACACTGGGCTACACACACCATGTCAAACTCAATGTCTATTCGAAAGAAGTTCATCATGCTGGACATACCGGGTCTTGAACTCACCATCTTCAGATAGTGAGTTCTGTACCCTAAACACATCACCACGGTGTCTCCTACAATCCTTCAGATGTATGCTGTGGTATATTATGTCAAATTTTGGAATTACCAGTTGATGAACTCTTAGTGAAAATAAGTTTTTTTGCTGTGTCGACTGTAAGTCAATGTGAGTTTGTGATGCAGCATAATTAACAAGGATACAGATATGAGACAAGGAACAGGTGATATCAGATAGTTAACTAACATCTTATTGCTACCTAGGAAATGTCAACTGCAACCATCATGGTCTTTGCTATATGCCCCGAGACTTAAGTACAGTAGGATTAAGCTAAATAATTGTTATGTCTGTGTCAAGTTAAGGTCAACTTTGTTAATGTTTACATAGTTTATTACTTACTCTGCCAATAGTCCCTTTGATCAATGTCTCTTGGACCAGTTTCCATAATCTGAAAATAAAGCCATGAAAGTGTATATGTTACTTACACTTATAAATACAAATTGTACGATTTTATAAAAACAGTTCTTTCGCTATTAAGGTGGCTGGAAAGGCTAGAGCGTCAGTTATAAACTTCAATAAAACTATTAAAATATAAAAGTAGTCAACATTCTCTGTGGAATAAAAAAATAGACATTTTGGGTCAAAGGCATTGCAGAGTTGTTGAAACTTCTGAAAAACTGACCAAATAAGAAGACGTTGGGGAGTCCTTAGTGTACGTATTAACTATGGTAGAGGTCCCCTAGCTTTAAATAAATGTTTGAAATGGGAAAGTCATTATTTGCTGTTTTTCAGGAAAGTTTGACAAGGCAGTGCTTTCATTCAGAGTGAGTGACTCTGCTATTGTAAATGCATTTTTAGATTCTTTGAGTGTCAAAGAGGTGTCAAAAGTGAGATTAAACAAAAAGGCTGCTCTGTGACTTCAAAAGAGGGGTGCAAATATGGCTTGTTTCCAACATTTTTTACAGATTAACAGTTTTCCTACATAATTTTATGCCAATTTAATCCAACCTTTGAAATAGATATGGACATGGAATTTTTACAGCCTATTAACAAGGTTACAGACAAGATGACTATGGCACAATTTTCCTGTATTTGAAGTACTTTTTAAAAAATCACATTTTGAAATTTGAAAGAATTTTTTTGTAATTTTTTGATATGTAAACCCATGTAAAATCATAAAAACAAATTTTATTTACAAATCCTGCCGTACACATCTTACAATTAATAGTGTCAACATATTTATAACTAATTTGGTACTATCCACTTATTATTAAATTCAAGTATGTAAAAAAATATGAAAAATTACATGTTAATATTTACTGGTGTCATATTTCAAAATCATGGCTGCAAATATACAATTTTTATATTCTTTGGAGAAAGTATTAAGTAAGGGAGTTATCCTGAAAATTTGAAGTAAATATCTTGATTCTAACACTTGAAACTTGACATTAACTCTGAGAAAAGAATTGGTGCCAAAATAGCCTTTCCAACCACCTTAACCAGTGTTTATTAGCTGTCACATGGTAACTTCAAAAGCACTTTTATTCTCACTTTACACAATTTACACTGATGTTTGGATTGAACTGTACCTTTGTGTCTTCTGAAACAACACTGCCAGCTTCATCAATGCACTCTTCATTCTCTTGTTTGACGACATCATCATAGATAAATTCCATAGCTTGAATTCCTCCACCATCCCCTTTCAATAAACAGTTTCAAAGATTACATACTAGAAAAGTTGTTCAATGTTCCAAATAGTTGCTGTGAAAGCCAGGCAAAGGTTTTTTTATTCAAATTAACAAAATAATTATAGTAATGATGTTCGCCTATGTCATACAACAACAAGCACAAAGTAGTGTAAATTTAGACTACTCTCTGACAACTTTAGACTACTTTCTGATTCACTTTCCAGTATTCTTGTCCCTGATGACTTGATAATGAGATTAAGGCTTCATAGTTTAATAATTGTCTCAAATGGCATCAACACTATGTAACCTTACATGACTGTCAAATTGTCAAAACAACAATTTATTTCAAATACAATTAATACTGGATCTCTGTTGAACAAAGGTCTGATGATTGCATTTACTACTGGAACAATACTATAATTATATTTCATATTTTCAATCATTTAATAATAGCTACTTACGGTTAATAAAGAAAAGTTCAACTTCCTTAAACTTTTCCTTGTTGTATGTTGCCTTCAACTTAAGTTGTACTCCAACTTGTGCAGCTATCTTTCTCATTTCATCTGTTATCAACAGTGGTTCAAATGCTTTGGCCAGATTTCCAGATAGGCAAGTCTGCTTTAACCTGTACAGATTGTAAACAGTTAGAAACCTCAGCAAGATTGCCAAGGACTCTGCAGTCCAATTTTTTGGAACCACATCACCAAGTTTTCCCTTGCAGATTTTCTTTGCGTCTTGACACTTGTCTTTATCAGCCACCATTTCTTCCACTTGACGTTTCAGTGCAGCCTTCAGTTTAGTTATCACTTCCTTCGCCTGTTCCCGGCTTTCTTTTGCTGGAAGGGCTTGAACTTCTTTTTCTAGGTCACTGAGATCTTGTTGAATACCAGTATCATCTAATCCTATTAGTACTGCCAGAGAGTCTGAGGGAATAGAAATTTTGAATTCTGCTGTTGTCTTTTCCAATATCTTTGGATTGTGTCAGTTAAGTGTCACATATGTTTGGAATAATTGTTTGCAAGTGTCAGTGGAAACATTGCTAGGTACAAAGTAACAGTTGTACAAAATATTATTGATTAAATAGACACAAATTTAAACTACCTGTACAGTACTGTATATGGTTAGTTGCAATAAGAACAGCCGAACATAAATCATAAATGATTCACTTATGTGTTTTACCTATCAGAGGAGGAAAATAATCTTTGTATGTTTCACACTATTGAATTAGTTAAAATCTAGAATCAGAAAAGCAAATGCAAGTGATTTATACAAATTAACAAAAAAAAGGAATAAAACGACAGTGATGGTAATATGGATCTTTTTATCTTGATGCCATCATTATCATTGCACAACATTTAACACATTTAATTGCCAATTATGAGGTTTCATAATTGCGGTGGTGTCTCAGAATGATAATATTTGGTGAAAATGTGAATTTTCTATTTTTCAAATAGTGTTTCAAATGATCATATATACGGTATATATATATATATAATTATATATAATTATATATATATATATATATATATATATATATATATATATATATATATATATAATAATGCAGATCTCATAGGAAATAACAGTGCTCGATGCTGACAAATCTACACTGTTAAACAAAGACTCTGAGTTTGTTTCAAAATGTCGCCTCCAAAACTACTATTATTTATCATATTTAACACCTCAATACAATACAATGGTACACCCCAACCATATAAATGAGGGTGTAGAGCTAAGAATCCTTTAAGTTCTGATTGTCTGTCTGTCTGAAGATTGCAGGATGCATAATTATTACTTTGTACTTGAAGTAATCTGTATCATATATCGGTAAGTAAATTGCAACAGGAGTGTCGGTTTTGAGTCTTATCCTTGATAAGTGGTTATTGCACCAGAGGTGAATTGTCTTTGTTTCCCTTATGTATTGTTTTTTTGCATCTATTGCATACAATAAGATGAACAGGGTTTTCGGATGTACAGGTAATGTTATGTTTGATGCATTGGTTTTATGACTTTGTGTAGCATTAGTGAAGCATTCACAAATGTTACCTGATGAAGTACTACTTTTAAGATGAAATGTTGTCTCAACAATACCAACGCAAGAAACAGAAAATTTACAACCACATCGGTAGACGTGTATATACATTCATCTGATATATATATATATATATATATATATATATATATATATATATATATATATATATATAAAATATTATACCGGTATTATATTATATTATATATTATATTATTATATAATTTTCACATACAAAAGTACTTGTTAAAGGAAGATAAAATTCTGAAAGGATACAAAGCTTAATTATACCTTCCATATGTCTCTTAACTCCATGCTGTCCATTTTCATCTTCAGTTTGTTGCCTGGTGGCAGAAGTTAACAGGGTTGTAAACCTGGCATAACTTGTTGTAATGACTTCACTCCCTTTCAGGTCTGTTTTCAGGGCCTTGGCCAGCTTGAAATCAAAAGAGGTCTTCTGTAAATGCTTTAATATTCGAGTAGACAGATTTTTGTCCTTGATTTGTGATGATACAATACAGTTCGTGGCATGTTCCTCAAAGTGTTTTGTTATGAAATGAGCTAGATGAGAGTATTCCTCAACAGCAGTTGGTAAACCAGATACCATTGCTTCCATACCATAAAAACTGTAATCGATGTACCATGGTGCAGGTAGACAGAGATGAGACTGTTGTAGAGATCTCAGCAGTGATTTTGCTGAATGTCCTGGATGAATTGTAGGCTGAATATGAGGACACTGCATCATATCAGATAAGAACTTCACCGCAGTCTTGTCTACTTGTTGAGACACACCCTGTATCTTCCAGACAGGAGAGTTGATAGGGCTATGACTTTCCTTTAAACTATTGGCTGCATTACCAATCGAAACTGCTAGGACATCACATCTTTGTATGGCCTCCTGTGTATCCATCTGACCGCATGTCAGTATATGGTGTTGTCCTATCTCCTCTTTTTCAGGTACTTTCCCTAAAGTACAACTTCTTGGTCTTGGGAGAATCTCCTCATGTGGTATTTCTGACAACTGTTTACCATTAAACTCTGCCCGATATGCATTCCGGAAATACTGGTGGATCGTTGGTCCTATGGAAAACACAAGGTCTGCCTCACTGGCCATGTGTAACATCTTCTCTTCAAATTCAACCAATCCATATTCTTCAGCTTGAAGGCAGTTTTTTTCAGGGCAAGCATGGTTGATGAGAACTAACTTTGCACCTGGAAAAAGTTTTCTTCGAATATGAGCAGCTGCAAATCCTGTCTTTGGAGCATACCCAACCACATATTTGACATTTTCTATCTTGTCAAGTTTTGGGTAGTAAATTTCTTGGCTCAACAACCAGTCAGGTCTTGGGACTTCATGTTTTGCTTCGATACCCCCAAAGATTGGTTGTGCTGGAATCAAGGTAACGCCACAGCTCTCTGCATCTTTCCTCTGGTCATCACTGATTTTGACATCAAGTACAGTAGAGTAGGTTTTGAGATCTTCTCCTGCCTTGGACTTCCTTGTGCAGAAATCTTGAACAAGATTTCTATGAAATCCTGTAAGACCCAACTCATCGTTATTCCAGGCATGTGCAACAAACAATGCTGCAGGTTTTGAAAGCATTTGATGAAATTTGGCTTCAGGGAAAAGACTTTGGTGTATTACACTTGCAGCATTCTTTGTCTTCGCTGACAACCCAACAACATGTCCTACATTCAATTCTCTCAGTCCTGGGTAGTAGTTATTGTGATTGATAAGCCAATGTATTCCTGGTGGGTCTTCAAGGGGATCTACCAACTTGTTTCTTGAAGCAGGAATCAAGGTAACTCCATAGCTTGCTGCTTCATTCTGTGTTTCTTCACTCACTTCAACATCAAGGACAGTGCAGTAACCTGCAGGAATGGTGTTAGGCGTCTTATTCAGTGTCTTCTCACAGAAATCACCAATCAAAGTCCCAGTTGTTTTATCCCATGTTGTTGAGATACACAGCACCCCCTCAGGATAGTTCATGCTTGCAGCCTAGAACAAACATATAAATATCACGGTTTTCAGCACCTATTGTAGTGACATGAAATTAGCTGTCAACAGTACAAGTAGGATGACTGTCCAGTCCAGTTGTTGTGTGTATGCCTGCAACATTTGTCATTATTTTTGACATTTCAAAAATCATACATCATACTTGTTCAATAGCTTTAATATATGAATTACAATTTGATTACTAGAAATACCCCATTTCAGATTTTGCCCTAGGCCATATTAAAAAGTTTTGTTTCCAGTAACCTGATCAATCCAATTTTAAACCCTTCCAGACCCTAAATTTGTTTTCTCCTTTTCAAAAGTCATGTATGGTTGTACCAGATTTTACCATCACAGCCAAATGAAAATACATGTACCTACCCCATTTGATGATCAGGTAATAAACAGAAATACCCAAATTTTTATTCCTTACATGTATTTACAAACAAATGCTTACATATGTAAATATTAGAAAATTTTTAATCTTTATTTCTTACACGCTTATGCATACCGTGTAAAATATGAGAAATTACCGGTACATTGTATTGGGATCAATCAGAGTACTGTACTGTACAGTACAGAATCAGTACTGATACATGTCTACAGGTATACTGGCCATCCAATTGACATATCTCTAGCTAAGGAATGTCAAATGAGCATGTAAGTATTGAACAGTTTGTATATTTTGTCATATTGTTTCTCATATTTCTGAAAAAGAATCCTGTTAAATCAAGTTAGCAGATAACTGTAAATCTTTCATTAGGTTCCTATATAGTCTTGCTAACAATTGCCTGCTATTTACAGTTAAATAATTACTACCAGATTAAACAATATTCATTTAACATGAGAATTGGAAAATCAGGGAAGAAATGCCAATTAAACATGGCATGCACGAACATGTTTTCCCACAGGTTTTGTCTTGCTGTAACTTTTGTCTTAATATTGCTTCTTCAGTGGGACATATAAAAGTATATATTCATAACAATTGTAACTGCAGTGCATGCTATACCTTAGAATGCTATATTTTTATATAGCTTTTGATTGATTAAATATCTGCATTTTATATGATACCATTTACAACATGATGAATATAAACATGTGACCGAATGCTGCACTGAAGCAGTCTCATCAGTCTTTCTGTGTAGTCTTTCTGTTACAGAGGTCATTCCAGTTGAAAGGTCCCATGAGGTCATCTGTATTGTTGGTCGAAGAGGTTGTAAATCTCTGGTAAATGTTAATTAACATTTGTGTACTGAATGAGGGTGTCGAAGTTGAAGGAAATTACCAACTTAATATATGTAATTGACGTGTCATTATGAACCTTATTTGTGAATAACAGAATACTGGAGTCCAAGCAAATGGTATGGCTAGAAGTAAGAGGAACTGCATGTTACTTAAGTGGCACATTGGGGTTATAAGATTTCAAACATACCATGGCTCTGTTCTAGCTGTTAACCACTGGTTACTTCGCACGTCAGATGCCCCCAATGTGGTGTATTCTGTCTGAAAATACCCAGTACCCTTATCCGCTAGGAAAATGAAGTACCACTCCCAGAGTGTTTGGTTATGACAAAGCAACACTGTGTGTATCATGTGATTTGGAACCAAGCCAGCACTTCTCAGGCAGAGACAAAGTATAAGGTCAGAGTGCAATTCACATTGACATGTTGTTTACATGTATTGACAATAACGCATCTTGTATCAGAGTTCAAAAGTTATTTATCATCTTGGAACACTCCAGCAGCAAAGTTGGGTGGCAATTTTTGCATTTATCACAATCTGGTGCCTCGATCCTGATTATTCAGTGTTCTAGATAACATGGAAAGCCCAGAGTGGTGGTGTTTACAATATGCTTTGGAAATTTAAGTTGTTTTACTTTTGAAAATAGAATTTGTTTGTCGCAATGACACTTTGCTCAATTAACACCCAGGGTTTACAATTCTTTCCTTTTAGGCTTAATACATCACAACCTTGACAAAATGAGCTTACACCATTCACTATTTAGGGGACAATTATCTTGCACGTTCAGTCCAAGGAATTCATGAAACAAATTGACATTTTGGTCCTTTGAAAGGTTTAGCTTTAAAAGAAGTGCAGTCAAAATAGGGTTAGACCACCGCAAATTGCAATGGGATTTTTTCTTCAGAATGCATTTTGGAAAGGTATCCAGAAAAACATATTAAAAGTTTGCTTGAATCTACCTTGGGGAAATACCGGTATGTCTAATTTGCATAAATCAAATATGGCTGGCAGCTTTCAGACAAAATAACATAATTGGCCATATATCACATGTTAAACAAGCTATCAGCAGTGATTTCAAAGTCTGACATTGCTTATTAGGCACAGGGAATCATTTTGGAGATATGTTTTACATAGGCACTTCTTTAATATGCATAATTCCAACATGGCGTCCAACATTCCTTTAACATGTACATGTACAGAAGACATTTTTAGTCCTACCAGGTATTAAACAAGCTGTTTCAGGGATTTATAGATGAGTTCATTTTTACTAGGTGTTAGGCAAAATAAACAAGGGGGTTCAGTCTAAATTAAAAACTAAGGATTTTGTACACATCTTTTTTTAAAACGGTGAACATTACAGATTACATGTTTTGACACTGTTCAGTGTTAAAAGTGCACCCATACAATTTATAAATAATGCTATACACAGATGAATCCGATGTTACATTCAGAAAGACAATATACCACAGTATTATTCAGACGACTTACAATCATTAATGGTTGTCATATATAGAAAACTACAAAATAATTGAAATTGCATCACTTCCTTACATCTCAATAGTAAAAGCACATCAAAATATGCTTATTTAGTAAGCCTGCCAGATTTGCTCTAATGTTCTTTTCAAAATACACTACATTTATGGAGCATTTTAAGATATTCAGATACCACAAACACCAATTAAAATAAACTTTTAATACTTAATGGATTGTTACATTAAAAATAAATTTATAGCATATTTTCCCCATTACAAAAATAAATCTCCAAAGATTTAACAGTTTCTTTCTGACAGATCGCTGTACCCTCATGGGCTTTTTGCGGACTAACATTCCATCTTGCATATTTGCCTTCAACCCCACCTGTTCATGGGACATTTAGACTGTTCTGTCGTGCTTTTGCCTTCAATCCCACCTGCTCGCAGGACATATTCGGAAGTTGTTCTATCTCGCATTGCCTGTCTATCGTCCATTTACCTTCAACCCCACCTTTTCAGGGGACATTCTTTTCATACATATGTAACCACTGCACCTGCCACATCTCAGATGCGAACCATCTTATTCAATGCCGAGTGGGTAGATACTCCAGCAATTGTTACCACCTTTACACATTGTCAAGCTTCCTTGCGTCATGCAGGACTTTCCTTCTCGCTAATAGACTTTTTCCTTGTTACCATGGACTTTAGACTTCCAATCCAACTGATGACAAGGAACTTTACTTTGTGTGAACTTAAATTTTTCCTGTCGAAAGTGACTTTATAACACCGTAGACTTTACTGTACAGCTCATCGCTTTCCGATGTTTTGCTGTGTTGGCATAGTCATTTTCTTTAAGTCTGTTCTCCACCTGCCCGACCACCCCCAGGCGTATATATATCACCAAGATCCAATAACTTCGTTACCCACCTATACCTCATGCAGGTTTCATTGTTTGATCTGTGGTCCACCTGTTTGACTTTCCCTGGCTTAAGTTCTATCACCATGATCCCCTTATACCGTTAAAACTCGCATACCTATTTAGGTAATCTATTAGTCTGTAAATAAGTCTGTAAATAAAGACTTAAAAATTAGCATAATCACTTAACGATACCTGCTTAAGTTAAAGCATGTAAATACCGGTATAATCAGGTAAAATTCGTATGGGAAATTTACATAATATATTAATTAGCATATATACATACTTGACAGTAAGTACGGTACGTACTGGTATTTGTTCTTAAAACTTTGCATACATGATGCTTATGCAAGATGCATGAAAAAATTGCAAAACCTGGAACTGCATGACAACATTGATGTTAGCCACATCCAACATTTTGTATTTTGTATGATCAAAATAATCCAGCTTCTCAACCACTAAAAAATAAACAGTGATAGGCAAGACAGAACGCAGCTTCCAGCAGAGTTCATGGGACAGTGTACGTAGTAACTGTCCCAATACTTCCATCCATTACAAACGTACTCAGTTCAGAATCATTTGTAATGTAGTGATTATAGACTTGCCATGTAAGAAACTCAAAAACCTTAGTCTTACCTCAACATAGGGAACAAGACAGCACATTCAATAAGACAACACATTAGAAGCAATTCTCTGATGTCAAGTTTGCAAGCTCTTTATTTCACACTGGAGAGGTTCAAGTGAAAAACCTGACAGATGATTGAACATATGATTTCACAGGCCAACTGGAAATGAATAGCCTAAAATATGATTCATATTATTTTCATTATTATTAAAAATAATAAATTGTAATTATGAAATATTGATATCACATAACGGAGTAAGCTTTTCATCAGGACTGAGCTCAGTTCCTTTCTGCAGAGCAGCACTCGATAAAATCGCTGTATGTGTATGAGTTATGTATGACATGGGCGACCGGCCGCGGTGTCCAATACACTAGGAGTATATAAAAGGGGAAGGTGGCCAGCATACTCAGTCAGTCCTCTCTACACGGCTCTGAAAACCTTCTATTTTACTCGCTCCTACCATTTTAATCGCTGCATCTCCACTGCATTACTGACGGCATGGCCATCAGATCTACCAAGTCCCTTCTACATTGTCACCTTGAGAAGCTATCCCTCTTAAAATGTTGTACAAAGTCCAAAAATGCAGTTTCTCAGATGCGTGGCCCCTGTTCATGGCAACATCCAGGTATCTCAGCTGGAATCAGCTGCCATTGACTTACTAGCATAAATCATATAAACAGACTGCCGTTTGCAGTTTAACCTCTGGTCATCATCAGCTATTGCTTAGTATTAGCATAAATAGGCTGACATCACTGAATGTTCAACCTTCGATCTCAATGCATCATCTATGGGCAGTGTTCATGACCGTAGTTCTAAGGACGATATCGCAACCAATCTCAGAATCGGTCATCCACGGGCCATCAACGCATCGTAAACACTGTCTGTTGTTTTTAAATTCATAGCTAACTTATATTATAACGTACCCTGAATGATAATTTCCTATGGAAATTTTACGCGAAACTGTGTCAAAATCAGAGCAAAAAAAGGCGACGATTGACTCTCTCACTCAGAACGTCCCAAACGTCCTACTTGTGCATATCAGATTCAATTTGCTGTTCTGGATTTAATCAGTGATGTATTCCCAATCTGACCAATCATAAAGAAATTTTCACATGATCTACAACATATTGACCAATCATAAAGAAGTCTTCACATGATCTATGACATCATCAGGTGCCCCGGGTTTAAAGTCTGTTCTGACCCATGCACTGTCTCTCTACTTCAGCAAGCAGCGTGAATCAAACACAGCTGCATAAGCTCACATTTGAAAACCAAATCGACACAAAATTCATGAGAAAAACCTTTATAAGACCAACACAACACTGCACAAATGGCTCCAACATTATTGGTCGCGTGAATTTCAAATAACTTTGCCTGGTGATGACTGTCGTCAGGTCCGTAATTTGAAGCCTGGTGTGAGTCAGTGTGGAAATTATGCGTACTATGGCAAAACTAGCTTTCATGAACACAAAAATGGTTTTCATGAACATAAAAATTGTTTTTATGAACACAAAAATAGTTTTTATGAACACAAAAATGGTTTGTATGGACACAAAAATAGCTTTTATGAACACAAAAATGGTTTTGATGAACAAAAACATAAAATTCATGAACACAAAAATGGTTTTCATGAACATAAACAAGGAATTCATGAACACAAAAATGATTTTTATGAACACAAAAATAGTTTTCATGAACATAAAAATGGTTTTGATGAACAAAAACATAAAATTCATGAACACAAAAATGGTTTTCATGAACATAAACATGGAATTCATGAACACAAAAATGTTTTTTATGAACATAAAAATAATTTTCACGAATTTTGCAACACAGTATATTAGCGTACAGTATATTATATGCAGGGATATTACCGTACGTAAACTTTCAAAACCTACTCGGTGGTACGGACTCATAGTACATTTAAAACCCATGTTTGAAAGCGGGTAAGAAAACACAATAGAACCAGACTATGGCAAGCCAAGTGTTGCAAAATTCAAAAAACACATTTTTGTGTTCGAAGTTTTCATGTTTGTGTTCTAAAAATTTATGTTTATGTTCATAAAAACCATGTTTGTGTTCTTAAAATGTATGTTTATGTTCATAAAAATCATGTTTATGTTCTTAAAATGTATATTCATGTTCATAAAAACAATGTTCATGTTCTTATAATGTATGTTTATGTTCTTAAATTGTACATTTATGTTCATAAAAACCATGTTTATGTTCTTAAATTGTACGTTTATGTTCTTAAATTGCATGTTTATATTCTTAAATTGTATGTTTATGTTCATAAAAACCATGCTGTTATTCAAACTTTCATGCTTATGTTCATGAAGGTCATTTGTTTGTTCATTGAACAAATT
>LD349543.1:50262-62767 GCA_001465055.1 Ptychodera flava
TATCACAGACCTAATTAATGAAGAGGACTCTATCCTCTCTGAGGACATGTAATCAAAGTACCCATTAACAAGTGGGGACTGTGTCATCAACGATGACTTGTTAATTAAAACCATCAGAATATCAGTTTCAATAATATTGGGTTATTCACAAAATACGGCCCTGTATGTACGAGGGCTCAGTGAGTGACGTATTGGACGAGCCGAAGGGGAGTCCAATACGTCACTTACTGAGCCCGAGTCCATACAGGGCCGTATTTTGTGTATAACCCTATTATTATATACACCTCCCTCCATTAATCGTCCGTATAAACTGATTCTATGATAAATTTTGAGGGATGCAGCACGCTCGATATGAGTGGAACGCGCGATTGTTGAAATAAAATTGCTACAAACCCCTGAAAATTGCGCATCGCGCGTCTCCCGTATTCGGGACTCCGCGTACTGTACAAAATACGGAACGTTATTGGACGGTCAAACTCCCATAGGTTACGGCAGTAGGTGTATAATAATCCTTATGTAATTCTTTGAATGCTGTTCTGTTTGTTATTAAAAAGTTAACTCTTCAAGTTGTCTGCCAAAATGGATTGATTATCAAGCTCTCTGCAGTACACAGGGAATTCAAATTCCCTAAGATTACTACTGATATGTAATTTGATTAAAAGGCCAGTAACTTTTGTATTTTTAGTGTCAACCACAGATCCTTGTTCCACTCCCCAAAGCATTTTGATATGACATAACTCAGTTTGTCAACTCAGCCTGTACATTTTGTAAATCGCATCGATATTGTTGACAGATGAATTCTAGTCTGTACTAGAATTCAAATGTTAACAGTAACTGTGCATTTAACATACACACACTGTTGACAAGCTAAATTGTTAATACTTTGTGACTGATATACAATATACATGTACTGTGTTTTGACTTGGGTTTGAACTCACACTATACCGTATCTGATCAGCCAGCAGAGAAGCAACAGACAGAACCGCTCGGCCAAATCCCCACTCTCAAAAAAGAGTGATTCAATAACTGGGCTAAGTTGTTACATTTTCTGACTGTGAACCCTCCACATGTTGTAGAGTTCAGAAAAACTAACTAAAAAGGAAAAAATCATCAAAAATTACAGCTATTGGACCTTTAAAATCAGATATCAATCAAAAAATCAGATTGACTTACCGCCAACTCTGATCAGAAGTCACAAAAGGTTTATGAAGAAAAAAATTTTTGAGAACGGATTATTGGTATATGCACCCTCTAAACTGCCCAGCCCAAAGTCCCCATAAAGGGACCACTCTCGCCTTTGATAAAATGGGTTGAGACCAGACCGAGGTGGCAAAAGGGTTAATCAACATACCATTATTTGTTAAACTCTGTGTCTTCATGTTACAGGGAGCAAGAAACTGCAGCTCAGGAACCAGCGCCGAAGTACAATGATGTGGTCCCTGCAGCGCCCTCAACCGCAGAGGATACTTCAAACCCTACAGAGACACCATTGTTGTCTACGCAAGAATCCAATCCACAAGATGACGATTCCCCATCATCAGTTGTTGTGGAATCAGAGAAGTCTGAACCCCCTCCTCCCAGTTACGACACAGCTGTTGATCGGGAAGGAGAGAACTAGACTTTTTACATGTGGATACCATAATGTGAAATTGTGATAGACTAGTCATTGGGCTATTTCCATACCTTTGTCAATGAAGTTGACTTTTTAAAAAATGATTTTCTGCCGAGAACAAGCTAAAGGAAGACCATAGATTCAAGCAACTATACCTCATATATTTATTAAGAGGAAAAATTCATCTAATAATATTGTTTCTTATCCTTCATGTACATTCATTGATGAATACTTTTGATATATTAATATCTAGTCATCATGCATGCCGCATACATATGGCAGTTTAAGGCATGAAGAATTATTGGTCTGGTTAGTCTGTCCTTCAGTTTGCTTTGCATGCCAACCCTAAAAGTTTTTTACTTTGCATTCACCTGTGGTAGTTGTCTATATAATATTGTTTGCACCAACACTTTGTAGGCTTTTAACAAAATGCTAGCAAAATAATAGTGTGGTGCAAATTTTCTGATCTCCAGTAGATATGCTGTGAATTATGTTAAAAGAATGTGTAATAACTTACAAAAGTTAAGTCTGACTTGCCACCAGTAGGTTATTAACAATATTATAACTGCTTGATTTCCAGTTTATAGTGAAGTACTAAAACGAAAGATTTTGGCTCAAAGTTTTCTCAAGCAAACTTTCTATCAGTGTTTCAAAATCAAAAATAGAAATTAGGGGCCATAGTCACTGTGTAAATTTTGTTACTAGAGAAACATAGTTAAGCATTAATGCACACCCAGCGATGGTATACCACAAGATTTTGACCAGTTCACGACATGTATGCACGAGCGATAGCCAGTCCATACATGAAGTGAACTGGTCAAAATCGAGTGGTATACCGTCACTGGGTGTGATTTATTGCTATTATATCATAACAGTATATTGAAATACTGGTGTGGAACGTCATAAATTGATTTTTGCTCAAACTGAGAGCTCGCCCACATGCCAGCCGTGGTATATCGCCAATATACCACGGTTCTTTTCGCGTCTCGACCAAACAGATTGTATTCAATAGTGGTATGATATAATATCCAGTATTTACAGATATTTTAGATTCTTATCATATACCTATATTCACGTGCCTGTGTAAAGCTATGGGAGAAAGCGCCCTCAGATCCGTGCATTTTTTTTACGTATCACGTCCCGGCCCTGTGCCCAAATATGGGCAATCGCGTGCATTTCTGAACTATTTGGATTCTGGTTACTACGCGCGTTGCTATCTGCAAATGTTCCATTCGTACACAAAGCCAGCGCAAGATTAGGAAAACGTCTGCTCACTCAGATCGTAGTTGCGCGTGGCGACAGTGGGGCCGTGCAGGTGACATCGGCTGTTATTTCTAAATTCTAGTGAAATCCTGTGTATACTAAGTGCGTGCCTGTTCAGTAAAAATTACCAGAAACTGACACCACGCTTTTGTCCTCCATACACCTCGATTTCAGCCTTGATCTCTGTTGGTCACGTACAGTACGGATGTTGCTTTGCGCGTTCTAGAATTCTGCAGGTAAACAAATGACGTCATTATGTATGTCAATCCGCGACGGGAAGTGGTCATCATATTTCTGAAAAACTTACACAAATGGCGATGAATCTTTGATATCGCACGCATTTTTATCTCCTAAACAATGTTGAATATTATGTAAACTACATATTTACCATTTCATGAGGTATATGATAAAACCTTTACGGCCGTGATATGGCTTTTGCGGCCCTTGGTCGTACGGCCATAAAGATTAATACTGTCCTCCATCGCTGTGTTATCTCTACGGGGAAAAGTAAAATTCTTAATTTTCACAAAACTAAGCAGGTGAAGACTTTGTTTTCTCCATAAGATTCAAAATGAGCCCCCACAAGTTGTAGGCCAAAAGAATATTGTAAAAGTTTGAAAGTCTGCATTTCTGCCCCTGGGGTGCGTTCGACCCCAATGTATTTAGGAGCTCAAAAAGAAAGAAGAAAAATAGTTTATAAATGCTAGGTAGTGAGAAAATACCAGCTGCAAATTGAATAGTTCAACGTAATTTTGGACCAGCTTTGGGTGTAAGTTTTACGAGAATTTGTAGAGAAAACAAGAAGTTTCCAAACAAATATTTGACATACACTGCAGTGTCAGCGTTTTTAAGATTATGATAACTTCTAGAACGAATGTTAGACATTCCATGTAGAATAAAGGACACTTTTACATTGTAACATAGTGACATTTAACAATGTAGCTTTAGTTTATATAAAGTTTTTGTATCAATAAAAGTCTATACGTTTATAAAAAATATGTATTTATTTGTGTGTGTGCGTGTGCGTGTAGTATTTCTTATGACATCTACATGTACATGTTCGAAACAAAAACAACACTGCAGTATGTTGGCGGAATTTTATTGGTGAACAACAACTCGACTAATATAAACATATAAAACAATACAAACAACAACAACAACCAGATTTCTAGGTTTCCTGTGCTCTGCCCTGTTTGCTTATGTTCGTGAAGACTCATTATATGAAATTTGGAAGCGTCCAGTGGATTAATCGTGTGTAATTAAAATTTAAACATTGTATCATCCCTTACACCCTAGGACAACATTTGTAAACACACCCTCTCACATGCTCACTGCAACGTCAATATCATCATCATTTTACGGTTTTGTTTGTGAGTTTTTGACCTCTTGGTCAATAGGTGAAAGCATAGACTCTAGAGTTTTCTGGGGTCTGTAGTGAAAGGTATCGTCTCGGTCACGTGGAGTGACCGTGGTATCGTGTGTAGTGGTCGAAAGGTAACAGGCGTACGTATCACGAAATAAGATTGAAAACAGGAAATGTGTCTCTCTGTGTACTGTATACGTAATTAAAGTGACTGGCAAAAGGTTGCTCTTTTCATAAAAAGTAACGGCAATGCCAACATTTGGGAGGAACTAATTCTCTATCTATGATGTTTGCACGTAAGTGACGTGTTGATCCGAGTCCTCGGCCCCAGTTTGACCACAGTCACGTGTGATCTATTCCGCTCTCGGACTGTGCGCCCATAGACGTGTGTACATATGCCTGAGAAAAACCCAGGCATATGTACACACGTCTACGGGCGCATAGTCCGAGAGCGGAATAAATCCCACGTGACTGTGGTTTGACTTAATGTAGTATGCGCCTGGAAAGTGAAAGACTTAAACTTTTGCTCAAACTTTCCCTGAGTAATCTTTCAATCATTCTCTTTCAAAATTAAGAATAAAAATCAGGGATCACCGTGCAAATTTTGGTACTGGAGAAAAACCAATAACCTGAGATTTTATTTGAAATTCAAAATGGCCGCCATCCCTGTGTTAACTCAATGGAGAAAAATAAAATTTTCGAATTCGAAAAACTACGCCGGTAAAAAGTTTTCTTACACCAAGAGCTTTAAAATGAAAAAAAGTTTTCTTACACCAAGAGCTTTAAAATGAACCCCCACTAGTGGTATATCATAAAAGTATTGTAAGTTTGAGAGTGCGAATATGTTTCCCCGAGGCGCGTTCTACCTTAAATTGCACTAAAAATCGGTGAGCTCCGTCCTGTCACAAAGTTTTAAAAATGCAATCGTGACATGAACAACAGTGTGGACTTTTATCAAAATGAATATAAAGTTGAAGTACCAAAACTCTTCAACATTTGCAGAAATGTCGAATTAATTAGGTTGATTGGTAATTGCTTTGGTGGCGGTGGTCACGAGGGTTGTAAGTTTGATGCATCGCTATGATGATGAGATGGAGAAGGATGGGAAGGTGGCGATGATGGTGACGATGGTGACAATAATGATGATGTTGCCTATGGACATGACGTGTGGCCAATGTTTTATGAATACCCATATGTATGGTAGATATATTTATCACACGTGCTCATGACTATAGCTGGGTATGAGGAGGTTGATTATACCTGGCATATATTGAATGCCGACCGTTATATTCCTTTGTATAATACCTGAAGAAACTGAGAGTAGCGTTTGGCACTGTGCTCAATAATTGCCTGCTACTTTTAGCCATTGCAGCCCCATTATAATGGTGTTATATTGCAACTCTGTGAATATGATTGAAACAATGACATCAAAACATCAGCGTACTTTTATTATATTAGCAAATAGCAACACAAACAAGGACAACAACAACCATATTTCAAAGTTCTCATAGACTGGCACCCAGTCGCCAGGCTTAATCGTGGCACCATAGTCACGGGCTGTCCAAGCCAAGGAATTCATCCCACAGGCGTTATGTGATCTAGGTAGTTTGTAAAAGTGTAGTTTATGCTATGTTCCGACGTACTGATATGTAGCATTAGGCTACGTCGGAACGTAGCACTAAACTCACAGCATAAACTACACTTTTACAAACTACCCGGTCCACAAACGCCTGTGATTCATCCCACAATGTACGCAAGAGCCTACCACGTAGCGTGACAGTCTGCTGAAGTTTATTCCTTCAATTTATATCCTGTTTTGATATTTTTATGCCCATAGACTTTGCAAGTCTGTTATTATTATGAAAGTTGCCAGTGCTCAGAAGTAATGTTACTGCGCCCTCTATGGGGAAAATTGGTGACAAGATAGTAAAGTTTTTAATCGCAGTATTACACACTACTTACAATAAACATGATGAAACAAAGTGTACTGCGTTTCAAACAGGCAACAAAGTAAACATCACTTAAACCACTATCTCAGATCACAGGGGCTAGCGAAAATGTCCGTCCCAGTACGGTTTTCTTGTTGCCATTGTTTATTTCAATACGTTTGATGATGATATTCCAAATGCAGATCTATATCACCGACCTTGGGTGTCTTGGGTTATCTTACCACTTGTTTCGTAAAACGACTTTTTCTCCTTTACTGTATCATGTATTAGTCCTATGATAATGCTGTTTTATCATAGACAGTTTCGCTGCTCCTGTCTGTGGTTTTATCACTATGTTGACTTCATTATCTGATGCCATTGACTGCCCATGGACGTAGAAAAAAGTTTTGCGCCCATGAACTGCCTAATGCGCCAAAAACAAGCAAGAGTGGGTTTCTAATTTCTGGACGCTGTCACCAGATTATCACCAGATTAAGTTTGACAAAGTCAACACTTAAATACGGTGATAATATGGTGACAGCGTCCACAGATTAGTAACATACCCTTGCTTACTTTGACGCATTTGTCAATCAAACGCATTAGATAATAGACGCTATACAGTGACAAAACTTTGCGTAAGATTGTCAAATGACAGCTACACTAGGCAGCCGAAGCAGAAAAAGAAATCATAACAAAACCAGTGCTAAGATGAGACCGAGAAACCAAGGGTTGGTAGTTTAAATCTTTATTAGCAATACATGTCATAGTAAAACACAGAAAATCATTACAACTTCGCCGATGCTAACTAGCCATGTATGCAACCCCGAAATTTCGGGGTTAGTTAATATGCTAAGCCGGCGGAAGGTGTGAATCACGTACACATCGATAATACCAAAATCAAACGACACGAACAGCATTTGCATGCAAGGCAGTGTGTGGAAACCGCGACTATTTCTCCTGTAAAGTTTGATCATGGAGGTAGAAGGAGAGATCTCCTTCATGGTTTGATTGAATATTATTTTCGTCACAGTCCCTCTACAAGGGACTATGGTTTCGTGGTATTTTCGAATTCTGACACCACATGGCAATTGCGATGCGACATCGGTACAAAAGAACTGAAAAGACGCTTCATTGTACCAACACCTTGCACAAAAGCTGAAAATAGTCGAACGACGTAAGCACAGTCACTCCACAAAAGCGAGTGGAATGACCGTGGCGTGCAGACTTCGCTCGACTTCTATAGCTTGTAGACTTCACTGCTACTAAAGTTCATATTTTACAAGTAAAACTCCTACTTTCTTTCGGTCCGTACTTATGACGACATAGCACCTCACAAGAAAAAAAACAAAGACTTTGTTTATGTATTCGACTCACTTGCATTGTATCCTGATGTAGCCTCGCCAGTCACAATCGTTTTATCAAACGTTTTGAATCAGACAAGGACTTCCGTCAGAAGAAAATCGTAATGAAAATTTGTACCATTCTTGAGGTTGCTAATTCAGCAAACAACACAGGCGATAATTATCATTGTCTCACAGTCTTAAAACACTCCCAGTAGAACATTTACATCAAGCTTTGGAGAACGAATTCAATTTTTAAATAGCCAAGTGTAGGTAAAGCTACATACGAATCAAAAAATATAAAAATACAAAATTGATAGTCCCTTGATGCCGGTGATAATGAGGGGACCGCGGGCCTCGAACGGAATGATGTTAAGTTTCAGTCGTAGATAAAGGTTTTCGGTTCGCACTTTGATTTACTTGAATTTTTGGTGATTCGGACTCAGTATTTGCTGCATCAAAGGGTGTAAAGTGCAAGATGAACGCTCATGACTACGGTATTTACGAGCTGGTCATTAAACCACGGTGACTTCACCATAATTTTGAATCCTATCTGCGGACGGTAGTGGGTCACGTGGTCCATGCTGCTTATCTCTCGCCAAATGCCCTTGGCGAAAGGTTAGATCATGTTTTGTCTAAATAATGCATCAAAACATTGCAAAATTTGTTGAAACAACATTTGATGGACATTCATGATGGACATTCATGGAGCATGAAAAGGTGTCGAAATTATTCCTCTGGTAGTGATTCGCATGCTTTTTACAGAACTCGCTTTTACGTTGTTAGCCTTTTCTATTCAAATTAGATAAACATAATTATGCCAGCATAAGCCGCATAAACGCTAGAAGCGAGGACTGCGTTCCTTTTTGAACAGAGCTTACAAACTGCAATTTACCGGTGGTACACATTATGTTTGAAAAGTCCCCCTAAGATAAAAACACAGTGAGATTGACAGTCACTGAAGGAAGACAATTTTCACGAAAACAAGGATATCTCTCACTGCGATCGAGTTGTCGTTGAAAGGCAACCAACGCCAATATCGTAATCCCCATCTTATGTTACTGCAGACATGCCTTCAAAATGACTAAGCTGAAACAGTTTTGTGGCCATCGCTGAATTTTTTAAAGGGATATATATGTATATGTCACTTTAAAATCTTATCATTTAATGGCCAAAACAGTGACCATGAAATTTAAATTTCTATTTCCACATAAATGTTGGTATTTTAGTCCTGTTTGTGTAGCGTAGCCTCCGTCGATTTTAAATTTCACTGAACGAACGCGGCGAACAATGATTGCTTCTTTTCTCCCTGTTTCTCTTCGTCTCTTTGTCCATCTACATGTATCTTCTCTGTCTTATCTTCATACACAGTCGCTGTCACAACGATAATCTATCTATCCAACCACATGATCTATCTATCTAGCTATTTGTCTGTCTGTTTTTTATTTATGCTAATGGAAAGTACTGGTCGAGAAGTTTTATAGCTTGTTCCTTTGAGAAAAAAAACACTTCGAATGACAATCACTGGAAGAAACTGGATTGCGAAATGAATTGCCCGGTCAACTTCCGTTGTCGGACAAAGACGATCTCGTTTGTGTGAAACTGTTTTTTTTTTTTTGTTTTTTTTTAACAGAGGACATGGCGACATTTCACTTTTATATGATATCCGATATTTACGGCTACTTGACTATACAATATCGAAATTAGATTGGCTTCACCAGATCTATAAAGGGCTGAAATCTCCGATATATATCGGATATTTACGCGCGATTTCACTGAATCTAGTAACGTCTAGTATCGAAGCTAGAGTCAGTCCTTGGAAGTCGGGTTTGACCAGAACTGTAAGGTGGTGAAATCTCCGATATATCGGATATTTACTTGCGATTTGACTGAATCTAGTATCGTCTAGTATCGAAGCTAGAGTCAGTCCTTGGATGTCGGGTTTGGCCAGAACTGTGAGGTGGTGAAATCTCCGATATATCGGATATTTACGCGTGATTTGACTGAATCTAGTATCGTCTAGTATCGATATTAATGTCCCGAAATCGCCGATAAATATCGTGTAAATATCGGAGATTTCACTGATCCGGCGTACTGAGACACAAGGCAAGTAGTTCTAGTATCGTCTAGTATCGATATTAGAGTCACCAGCAGATCGCCGATAAATATCGGGTATACATATTAGAGATTTCACAGATCCGGCGTGCCGAGGCACGAGGCAAGTCATTCTAGTATCGTCTGGTATCGATGTTAGAGTCCCCAAATCGCCGATAAATATCGGGTAAATATCGGAGATTTCACAGATCCAGCGAGCCGAGGCACAGGGCAAGTAATTCTAGTATCTTCTAGTATCGATATTAGAGTTCCCAAATCGCCGAAAAAATATCGGGTATCCTAAATATCGTTGATTTCACAGACGCGGCTTCCAATAGAACAACCGCAGTTCATTCTAGTATCGTCTAGTATCGATAAGTATCGATACTTGTCCCGAAATCGTCAAACTTCGATACTAGATAGTAAATATCCGATATTTAAAAATTGTGCAAAGTTGCGCCTTCATGGTGAAACACTGCCGCTCTAAAGATACCCAACGTTTTATTCAGATCAGAAGGCATCCATGACCCACTGGGTTTAATCTCCGCTCCTGCTAAACAATAGCATCTCCTTGGCGTGTACACATGGTAAAAATAATCGATCTTTATTTCCAAGTTTCTCGAAAGAAGTTCAGCATTGTAATAAAGTGAAAGGTTGATCATGACACACTAAATTAATATCAAGAGATCGTTCGGAAAACGGGCAATGATTGGATTAGGTGATCATAGCCTGGTAGTTCCAGAAAATTTTCTGATTACATCCACTCTCTCCCATGGAAATTTGAAAAATTGAAATAATCTGCCTCGTAGTCGTTTTCAGGGCAAGGATATGGTGAACAGTAGGACACTCGTTAGCTTCATTGCTTATCAACAAGCAGAGGGTATGCAGGATCAAAATGTCAGAAAATAAAATCTTCCGGGGATGTTACTTTACTACATTGCAGGTTATTGATGCTCTGCTCGGACATAGACCCTCGAGGGTCTGTGGCTCGGAGAAGTGTTTTAGCATTCACAGAAGGTCGATCGACACTCTTTAGCAACAGTAAAAATTGCGCACATGCACACGTCACTGGTATGAAAACCTGGCTTTAACTAATGTTTTACGGCTGAGAAGTGAGCCTTCACGATAAGTGCAGGTATAATGTGATTTCAAAAAAATGGAAAAAAGTCCATGGAAATTTGCGTTGTAAACTTTCTTCTGTATTACTGTTTGATGCGGACCATCGCTGGTGCTGTCAGCCAAAAATAAAGTCGTAGTCTTACACCATGGAGCTAGAAACGGATCTGGCTCCATGCCTACACCGATACGTTGTACCGCTGTATAAACCACTGATGATTTATACACGTCTAGGTACACATAATCAGGTACCAATGTACCCTTGCATGCATGACCAAAACCGGTATCGATTTATCACTGTGACAGTCCCTCCTCCAAGCAAGAGACGTCCTTTTCAAGCTCCATGGGTCAACCCATGGAGGTAAGGGTCAGCCATAGTCCGTATCATGTTGAGGACTTGAGGGTGAGCATATCATGGTCGACATTGCCATAATGTTGGCCAGAAAATGCATCGTCAATAATCCCCTCATTAACTAATACTGTGAGCAAACTAACTTCATTTACACTTCGCCGCGAAATGCATACAGGTGGCGCTTTTCGCATCTGATTAACAGGCGTTAATAGGTGTCAAGTTAGCATCGGGGAAGTTGTAATGAAACCAAAACAAGAGAGACCTGGGCTGAAACCAAGATACCCCTACACTGGAGACCGACATTCCTGCAACCCCCTATGGTTATACTCTTATTTTTTACAGCTCGCGTTTTGTTTCTTGGCCATAAGCAAATTGTTTTTAAAAGTGAAATCTCGTGTCAGACAGAAGAGTTTGTCTTTTCGAGTCTGGAAATCGCCGACAAACACTCGAAGTCGATGTCCTGCAACACAAGCCAATGAAAGAAGTTCGCTTCATTTACAGTAAAGCAATTTTAAAGGAGTACTTTTTAAAGCACTGAGGTCACACTCTAACAATGGAGACTGAAAGTACGGCAAAAGAATACGCCTTGGAAATATTCGGACTCTCAATTTAAAAAAAAATTTCCCCGATCTACCATGTGAGCTCATTTTAAAGCTCTTCGGGTAAGAAATATTTTCAATGTCTTAGTTTATCGACAATTTTTATATTTCCCCGGTATGGCGGCCATTTTGAATTTCAAATATCGATAATAATAATATAGGTAAATTTTTTGTAACAAACATTGCAAAGCGACCACTTGTTTTTATTTTTGATTTGGTAATAGAATGGTTACAAGTTTTATTTAGGAGTTTGAGCTAACATTCAACTCTTACACTTCTGAGGCGCATGCTTTATTGAATGCAAGATATCCTTCAAAGTTTAAAGGCCCGTAAGCTGTGCCCTTTTTGTACTTTTTCCGATAAGTTGGTTTGAAATAAAATGCAACTTGATTAATTTAACATGCTATGGGATAATGCGAAGTCAGACCACAGAGCGTTTTTCACGTACTGGCGACGAACGCATGACTTAGATTATAACAATTATGTAATTTTCGAGTTGTGACGCAAATAATCATGAGCGTGTGAATTTAATCGGCTAAATCCGTCAGCAGGGACTGAAACAATGATATTTCCAGAGACTTGTTGTGGCTTGATAACGGAAATCCACAACATCTAAGATTGGATGGAATGTTTTGGTTGGTAAAAGATACAGCTGTAACGGGGCTTTAATTTGTAACTTTGTGAAAGGATCTTTGGTTAAAAATGTCGCTACGAAAGGGAAATATATAGAGAGTCACCTTTATCACTTCATTTTTGTTTCGAGAAACTAACTAGGTAACATGACTTGGGCTTTCATGATGCATGGCAAGTTACGACGGATCGGCATATCGGCAGAGAA
>LD349543.1:64779-93780 GCA_001465055.1 Ptychodera flava
ACAACAACAACAACCAAATTTCTGGGTTCCCTATGGGTTTACATCAGTGCCTGAGCCCCTTTTAGGCCTACGAGCATTCAGCAAAACGTGAGCAATAGATATGGAAATTTTTAAATAAATTCAATATTCAATAAAATAAGTTTTTCGCTTCTTTTGTGTTTTTCTAGATGAATCCATTGTATTCTTGAGCGTACTTGTCTGCTAGAAAGTTCCTTTGTCCAGATATAGTACCTCCATCACTGGGGGATAATACTGAGTTTGGTCACAGTCCCGTGTTCTAAAATTCCACTCTGCGCCTGTGCGCCAACACTTGTGTACATATGCCTGAGATAATAGGCATATGTACACACGTCTATTGGGCGCATAGGCACAGGGCGGAATTTTAGAGCACAGGGGACTGTGGATCGGAGGTATCGAGGAAGAAGCGATTCAAAAGTACTCAACACAATGCAAGAGGGCGCTGTGTATGACCTTTGAACTGGGTTAGTCAACCGTACCGGAAAACCAAGCCGACTGCATCTCCGGACTCCACCGCCCGATTCCGCGAAATTTCATGAATTTATGACATTGTTAATGTCGGCTGTCGTAAGCAAACGTATCTTGGGTTACTGGTAAGTACTGACTATCCTGAAGAACGGCCGAGATAAAGCGACGATCGAATCACAATTTATTCGAAGTGCAGTTTCTTTGTACGACACCCAATTCAGCACTTTCACTACCGTGACTCCGTCGTGAGGAAAACGATTATCTTGATATTCCATTCGCAGTGCCGGTTTTTTCATAGATAGCCATAATTTTGATATTAAAATCCGCTTCTCAGTCTACCTGTACTACACTCCAGTGACCAGGAACTTGTCTTTGCCCGTAGACCATATGGAGAATCGATTGTTGCCTGACTCACAGGCGTGGTGGAGTAGTGACCCGGCGTATTGTCAGTCTCACAGCCGCGCATGTAGCCCGCAGTGCTGTAACTCGAGGTTTTTTTGCCTTGGTATGTGGTTCGGACGGCAAAACCAGCAGTACAGTAGTTCGAAGTTTTGCCATGGTTTCCAACCCACAACAACCAGGCAAAACGTCTACTTTACTCTGCTACACACCAGCATGGAGGTAACCTCCACCCATGACTGCAGCAAGCGTGTAGCTCTATGTGTGACAGTGCTGTGTGTTGCTACTGTCAACATGGTCAGATGATCATTCAACTTGGCTCGTAGGAAGGTGATGTGCATGTATGTGTGTCACTGTGTGTGTGTGTGTGTGTGAGAGAGAGAGAGAGAGAGAGAGAGAGAGAGAGAGAGAGAGATTTACTCTAATTTTGTCCAAACCTTTCTGTTTATTTCACCAATCATGTACAATTAATACATTATCAACATCTTACATTGACTTTCTGTTATCCTCTTACAGATAATGGCAGAAGGTGGGCCACAAGATGACCCTCCTCATGAGGAACAAGGTACGGTGTGAATTCACAAACTTTTTACCCCTTCATCAACTATATCCCCTTTTGTAGATCAATTCTGCCATACTTTTGAAGACGGCTGATGAGAATGTAGTATGTAGAAATCAATGAACTGTAGGGTGAAGCCAAAGAAGGAAACCCGGTAATAAAATATCACCGCAGGGGGAAGTACGGTACGTATTTCAAACAGTCCTGTGATGACATCTGTGAAATTCCAATAAAAAGAAGTGTATTTTATATAGTATCATCAAAATTGGACAAAGTGGTGGCATTTTTTCTCCAGCTAGCTTTCATTTTCGCATGGACTTCTTGAGTTTTGGAAAGTGTCGCTGATCTTGACCTTGAAGCTCCTGTTTATCAGCAGTGCGTTCATAACTGCCAACAAACGTTGTGGTACACTCTCATCTGGAAACATTTTATCGATAAAGATCATGGCTTCCTGATTCTATACAGCTACATTCTTCATCTGTGTAAAATTTGTGGTGACAACCATATCAATTATGTGCCGTCTATGATATGATAGAAACTGTAGCTTGCTAACAGCCACAGCAATTGTAACTCTCACAAAGTGTTTTCTATACTTTTGTTCCGTATATTAATCCTTTGAGTGCCTAAGTCAATTTTTGTCACCTTTGTATTGTAAAATAAAGCCCAAACAATTTTTTTCACATTTTTTTCATGAACTATGATATAAAATTGAATCATTGAATCATTGAATATTGAAGCCAATAGGATATCATGTCATTTCAGTCAAAAACTACAAAAATGTACAGAAAAATGCATAACAATTTACAAAAATGTTGAACTGAAATTTTGAAGGGAAAAATTATGGTATGCACACTCAGAGGGCTAACAACACTCCTGGTTTATACCTTGTGGCACGTTCTACTGAAGCAGTTTGTCAAGGTGACCTATATATCTATCTATCAGATTCATTGCTATTGTTGAAATTGAAATTCTGTCTTGAAGTTAATTCATTTATCAACATGAACAATTCTCCATGATTTGTATCGACTAGCCATATCAAAAGCCCCCTAGGAAACCTATTTTAGCACTTATCCAAATGTTAGGGTGCACTCATGTAAGGGCCTGTACCTTGGCTTTGAAATTTGGAAAAGAGGAATGAGAAATTAAATGTCAGTCTGTGTAACTTCATCACCAAATCATCTTGTGTCGTATGAAATCACAACGTCATCTTGACCCCGGTGAACTAAAAACAAAACAACAATCAAACCAAATGTAAATGTGTTCATTTCAAGGTCAATACTGACAGAAGTGTAGTGCGCCCCATTTGTGTGTGAATGGATGTAATTCAGTCATTCACTTTAACACATGAATAAATGTATTCATGGATGTGTTTGCTTGGCATAGTTAGGTTTAACAGAGGGACGGGGCATGGCTGAGTTGTAAGGAACCTAGCACCTAGGTTATGCGTTTACAATCCTACCAGAATTCCTACAGTCATCTCATCATTCCTATTTCAGCAGAGGGGAAGAAAGATCCATAATAGGAAAGCCAAAACTAAGCTTACCCACTTCAACCCTATTCCCAGTAAACAGTTCCACAATGACCATTGACAACAATGGGTAGTGGGCTAAACCATGGTGGTTAAAAGGTTATGATATTGAGTTAGCTTTCTATTTTGAGTTGAATATTGTCCATGGCGGAAATGCTACTCTGAAATTTTAAAGTTTTACAGATTTATTGAAACACTATAACTTCATGTGGGACATAAATCCTGCAAAAAAATTACAATAATAGAAATGAAAGGCCACATAGTATGTGCTATTTGAGCAGATATATCTGCTCAAATATTTATTTCTACACTTTTTAAGGGAGAAATATCGAAGTGCCAGTAGCTGTAAGCTCTGATGATTTTTCCACTTATTTTGTTTTGTATGTCAATCGCAAGTTCTTGTTCTTCTCTCCCACGCATATTGAAAACACCTACTATTAAAGGTAGAGGAGTCGATCCCAGGGATCGAGTTTGTTCTAGTCTGTAAGAAGATTATGAAGGTGTCATAGTCTTTTGTTTTCCATTGAAATTGTAATCTAGGAAGTATATTTTCTGGCAAGACAATCAGACGCCAGAACCATGCCTTTAAGCATGGTACCATGATGTCTATATGAGTAAAAAGCATGATTATTGTTTCCATTTGCATTCTGGTCCAGACCAGAATTCACTTGTCAACGATAACAATACAGTTCTCTCATGTGCAGGCTGAGTTGACAAGCTGAATACTGTGTGTATCTCAACATGCTTTGGTGACTAGAATGAGAAACTTTGGTGGACGCGGAAACAAAAATGGTCAAAAAAGCATCAAAAGTCACAGTTACTCAGTGGATGTTTAATGCTATACAAAACAAAGATATGCAAATTGTGAATTAGATTGAGACACATGTAAACCATGCAACAGTGGGTGCTATTTCACGAAAATGTGGCACCTTCAAGCGCAGATACAATCTAAGACCACTTTACAGTAGGTGTGGAATAACCATTAATTAATTTTTTGAAAATATTTACAGGCTGATGTGCATTGGCTCAGAGGGTTGTAGCCAATTTGTAGATTGTAATTATTCACAGCAACTTAAGGAGTCTGAAATTAAGGCTTTGAACAGCTGATTGGCTGTTTTGAAATGATTCATTAACATTAAAGATATAATGCCAGCCAATGAGTGACACGCTTCCAAAATTATGCCCACAGCAAGACATTTTCCTGTTTGTTAATTTCAACAAAAATACTGTCCACATACCAAAATCATTTTGTTTGATATAAATAAGGAAATCATTAACAAAATCAATCATGATTTCTGCTTGTGATGTTTTTTTGAAATCATCTAGGTGCTTACGGAGGAGTTGGTAGGCAGCGGAGTACAGAGGATGATATTGGAGCCCAGGCAAGACGTCTGTTGGTGGATTTTATCGTGGAACGATTCAACAGGGACGGCATTGGAAATGCCCCGCCTCGTGAGGAACTGGAGGAAGTCGATGGTATCGAACCACCAATGATCGAAAATTGGCAGCAAGTTGGCGCAACTCTACGAGTCATCGCTGATGAGATGGACCAAGATTATGAATTACAGAGGTAGAAGAAATTTTAGAATGTATTTAAGCAATAAAGCACACCTAGCAATGGTATACCACAAGATTTTGACCAGTTCATGACATATATGCACGAGCGATAGCCAGTGCATATATGAAGTGAACTTGTCAAAATCGAGTGGTATACTGTCGCTGTGGGTGCTTTATCGCTATTATATCATGACTGTATATCGAAATTCTGGCATGGAACGTCAAAAATAATTTTTACTCTTGCCGAGAGCTCACGTGAGTGCCAGCCATGGTATATCACGAATATACCATGGTTCTTTTCTCGTCTTGACCAATCAGATTGCTGTATTTGCACCATCAATATACTTGTATGGTATATTTAATCTTATAATATTAGGCCTTCAGTTTATGTTGTGTATAAGCCTACCCCCTTCCCCGATAATAGACAAACAAATGGACTACACAGTAAAATTTTACTAAAACTATAAAATGTGTTAAACTGATGGAGTACCAAAACTGTATGAGAGCATAGCTAACAAATGGAATGTCGCCTTCCACATTAACCCTCTGAGTGCCAAAGTAAATTTTTGCCACTTTTATAAAATATAGCCCAGTCAATTTTTTTCAGATTTTCCCCAAAATTTTGATCAAATATTATAGCCAATAAAAAGTGATGTCGATTTGGTCCAATTATTTGCTTTTCCTCTTTTTTCCACAGAATGATCGATAGAGTGCCTACAAACAGTTCAGTTGACTCCGTCATCGCTGTTGCCAGGGTGATATTTGATGACGGCATCATCAACTGGGGACGCATCGTTGCCCTCTTCTATTTCGCGTACAGAATGGCAGCTAGGGTAAGCCATGTCTCATCCAATTAAAGGGCTTGTAGTCGAAACTTTCAGTGATTTCATATTCACCCTTCTTGTATTGTGTGTCAGCTTCAGTCTGTTGAGATATACAGTACTGAGCGTGTCAATTGACTCTGTACAGGTATAGAATACATTGCTATGGTTGACGAGTAAATTCTAGAATTCACATGTAAGCAATCAGTTAACACTGCACTTAACATGTATAGAAGCTGTGTTGACAAGCTACATAGAGGGTTTGCTTTGTAGAGAAGAACAAGAACAAGCTGTTACTGTACAATACAAAAATAATGAAAAAATCATCGAACCAAACAATTATTGGCAAATAAAAGCAATTCTCTGAAGGTCTATTTTTGATACAAGAAACCTTCATGAAAAAAAGACACTTTGTGAAGTGAAACAAATTCCTAAGGCCCCTTAGTCCTTTGAACTTTGACCCCATGGACCTATGACATACCGAATTCAAAGGGTTAGTGAGCACAAGAGACTACTTTTTGTTATGTGTATGCGCGTACAAGACGGATGATGAGATATTTTTATTAACATAATGTGGTTCTCTTCCAGGCCGTTGACAATGTAATGGCTGAGTACCTGCCTGATTGGGTGCGTCGACTCATTAAGGAGATCGTAAAGTTCCTAGTTGAGGTGTTCGCGGCCTGGATCATCAGCAGAGGGGGATGGGTAAGTGTTGAAGGATACATGTCACTGAGCAAGAATGAAAAAGAGGATTTGTTTTGACCATAATTAATATACTGATTTCTTTTCATCTGTTTTTTCGTAATCGCTGCTGTATGTTATGTACATCATTCACCAAATAACCTAGCATTTGCAAGAGAATTCACCAAATAACCTAGCATTTTGCAAGGAATCAGAGCAGCCATGTATCATAAAAAAACAAGAGAAATTGTTATAATCAACAGAGAGGGCGCCCTCTGCTGAATGGAGACAAGGCCATCCAGGGACATACACATGTGGTCATTGTTAGAGTTGGAGAAGCGAACCAGATCATCTACCTAAAAGATGAAAGTTGATTGAGATAGGAATTTGATATCCTCAGCAATTTGCTGGTTTTCACCCTTGCTAATTGTTTTGTATTTCTTGCTACAGGGGGCCATCATTGAATACCTTGGGTCACCAACATGGCAGTTTTATGGCTTGTGTGCTCTTTCTGTCTCGTGTCTCATCGCTGCAATGTTTAGGATGAAGTGGCAATAACACACCCTTACGTAGGTGCATCTATCCACCTACACTTCAATGGTTTGGACCAAGAGTATGGCAAGGTGTGGTTGAGTCCATTTTCAGAACAGGGATGCTCTGATTCAACACGCACCTAGTGATACCTTATCAAGCAATGAATCATGCCAAAGAACAATGAACCAATCACAGCAGGGCTTACTATTCAACATAGTGACCAAATCGTGCATCCATTTTTAATATTACCCTTTTTGAAAACTTTTAAATAATTAATGTGTGTGGTAGAGTGGACAATCCTAATTTGTAAAATGGCATACAGTAAGCATACCCTTCATAACATTAGAGCAGAATATGTGAAATAGTGCAATTTGCTACATGATCATTTTGTAGTGGTTAAGTACTTTTGCTCTGTCAGAATTATGTCTGTTCAGGTATAACTTTTTCTCGGATGTTTATTTTCACACAGTTATTGTTGTGCTTATTTAAAAATACTGAATTTTTTACTTCAGAGCGATGTTATCAAATGGTCATGTCAAGTAATGTACTTCGTTTGTTTCTTTAATGTTGAATACACAATTAAATAATGCTATTTTGAAAGATAGATTTGTGCCTTGAAAACGAACAAGTGAGTGTCTGGATCAAGGTCGCAGTTTCAATCTTTCACCGAGGAAAAGGCACGGAAAACATCATGTAGCCCAATGTGGGAATGACCACAAAAGAATAATGCATGAGTGTGCCGACCAGTCATTTCTGATTGCTTTTCCGGGGAAATATGATGAATACTTATCAGGGTGTATGCATGTGTAATTCATTAACATGATTTGAATAGATTGGGGATAATTGGATCTTCATATTTTTCGAATTTCTCAAAAGTATTAGGTGCTCTATAGCTGAATGTTGCAATATTACAAATTACTCATAAAAGCAAGTGTACAACTTAAAAAGAAAAGCAGATGAGCTTACATTTGCAGATCAAACAGACATTACTTCACCATCCAATTGTCCAAAATTAGTTCCAATCCTGTTCATTTTAAGGAGCTATATCTTTACCAAGAGGTTGCTTTTGACTATAAGTCTTTCTTTCTTCATCATGTTGCAAATATTGCAGTCATACAACTGAAATCAATGTGAATTTACAGCGGTGTATCTGTGTTTTGTTTATGTTTATTTACATGTCTTTGCAATTGTGGTGATTTGTCATCCAAAGGGATACAATTCTATGTGGACTTTGTTGCGTGTATCACTCAAGCCCCAGTAACTGTGAATTGGAATAATTTTTTACTGTATGTCTGTTTAGTATCTATTATCTTGGTGAAAAGAATGGTGAAAATACTTGGTATTTTTCTCATCAGCTCCATGCGTATATGTGTTAGATACGTTTATCTTGTCCGTTAAAGTGCCAGTGATGCTAACTTTTTATGATTTTTCACTACTTTTGATTTTAATGTCAACTATAATTTCTTGTTCTACTCCCCAAAGTATGTTGATATATACAGTATTCAGCTTGTCAGCTCAGCCTGTACATGTGTAAACTATGTTGTTATTGTTGACAGTTCCAGGCTAGAATTCAATTGTAAACAATAACAGTGCATTTTACACACATACAAAAAATGTTTAGAAGCTAAATAGTGGGTGTTTTATCATTCTTTTGCGAGTAGAGTGAGAACTTGCAATTGACATGGCAATTGAAAATAATGAAAAACTCATTAAAAGTTAGCATTACTGGCCCTTTAAAGGTCAGTTTATATAAAGAAGGAAATTCATTGTCAGTTGTCAAAAATGTCACTGCATTTAACACATATACAGGGTCACAGTTACAAGGGCTTTAAAGTCGTACTTTTTCTTTTAAAGTCTTTTAAACTTACCCTTCTAATACCAACAGTCAATATTTGCAGTTTTGCATTGATGTCACAAAATCAATAAAAGATCAAGTTTTTTTTTTCAAGACATTTGTATTTCCCCGACTCACTGAATGGTAAGTTCTAACAATTGAGTGTTAGTAATTGCCAGTCTCGTGAGGGAGTTTGGATGTGATTACAAACTTGAATGAGTGCAGCATAGCGTAGTGTACCGGTAGTGGCACTTGAACTCCCTAGGAAAGTATCTGTCAGAATTGTACCTTGGATGTATTTGTAAACTTGAATGAGTACAGCATAGCACAGTATAGTGGCACTTGAGCTCCACAGAAACAGACCAGTCAGAATGATTACACGCCTTAAAAATACTATCATTTTGCTGCATTGTCAAAGTCCCCACTGACGACGCGGCGTATTGTCGCCATCAAATTCCTCTATCCCGCAATTCAATTTGCTATTGCCCCTGGCTTCCTAGGCAGGTAAAACACAAGATGTAGTAAAACAGATAGCCCCAACCTCGTCGGAATTATAGAAATAGAAACACATTTTATCGTATGACAGTCTGACATATGTTTCAATCTCCCCCTCTCTCTCTCTCTCTCTCTCTTTCTCTCTCTCTCTCTCTCTCTCTCTCTCTCTCTCTCTCTCTCTCTCTCTCTCTGAGGTAATAGATTAATCAACCTTGATGGTCAAACAGGTTTCTTGGGCGTACAGTTGGGTCATAAGTACAAATTTTTGCATTGGAAAGGGTGAACTTGACTGTGACTTTACTGATACACTCAGAAGTATGTTCATAATTCAAAATATTTGGTCATAAGATGCTCAAAAGTTATGAGCACACTACTTATGAAATCTACGGTACCACTTCTACCTCTATAAAACTACTACAATTGTAAATGAATTATCATTCTTATATATATATATATATATATATATATATATATATATATATATATATATATATATATATATATATATATATATATATATATATATATATATATCCACACATCAGAAGGGAAATCGAGTCATCTATTAGATTTAAATTTTGGAACTATCGGTTATGGTCTTTTCTATGGCAGCACATACAGAATTTATTTACTTCGGTTATAGGTTGAAATTGTGATAAGGCCAGAAAGAAAAACATAAATTTTTCATCAGAAAACGCCGCTTCTACATTGCCCGATTTGGAATTTTTTTGATTTCGGCAAATTCATGTTTCTGCATTGCAAATACTTTAGGCCGCCGCTGGCGGCGCCCTACTCTTCGTAGGGTTTTCGAGGCCAAAAAGGCCATGTGGGATTCTGAGTGAGACTTCCGACGTGTCTGCAATGAGCTCTGTCAACACGTTGTTGCGACGTCTGAATTTTGATAATCACGACACAAACTGGGTCAATTTTGGCTGAAATTTCTCTGTTTTGTGAAGGTTAGTACACCATGACTATTAATTTGATCGCCAGCATTCGACGTGATGGCCAGCAGCTAGTTCCAAAGACGCTGTTCAGTGTTTTTTTCCTGATGAAGCGATCTGTTTACCAAGTTTTTGACAGCAGGCGATTGGCGTTGCATCGGATTGAATGAAAATTGCATCGAAAGTATAAAAATTTATGACAATGAAAAAACACATGGTTGCGTCGATGTTAAAGTTCGATCTGAGTTGTCAGTATGCAGCGAGTTCAATATGAAAGTTGTAGAAGTGTTCAATTGTGTTGAAACACTCAGAATATCTACTTCCCTATTGAGAAATAAGCTTATAATGTTGAATCCAATAACCAGTATCAGTGTATCTTGTCTGAGATATTCCTGATTAGCCTAAACGGGGAAAAAATTATTTTGCCTTGTCTGCATCCCGGCAAAAAAGTCCGAGGGACCGCGGTTACCTTGGCTTTGGCCTAAAAAAAATAAAATAAAAAAAAATTCGCTCGCCGCTCATAAACCTTGGTCCAAAAAATCCTATGAACAAGATTGTTCCTCAGGCCTAACGTTAATCTAGAGCAATGATAAATATTACCTCTACACCATTCACGCAATAATATAAGCTTATTTACAAAAGATAAGCTTATTCACAAAATGCCGGTTATATTATTGATCACAAAGCAAAGCGTAAAATATAGTGCCGTTAGACATTCCTATATCAATCATAAGGTAAGCGCGGTGGCGCGGCGTCGAGAACGAACATCAGCTCCAAAGGCACAACTAAAATACACCTTGCGATGGAGGGCAGAGCAATAGATCGAGCAGACGATCGATCAAGCACACTACCCCGCGCCTCTGATCAACCCGCGCAATGAAATCGCTGTTCAGCAGAATTTTCTGACCTAAATTCATAGTTTTGGACTGGTATTCCTGCACTTTGCGACCTAGTGATCGTGTGATAAATTTAACATTTTGTTTGAAAAAATGAAAATTGTGTCGTTTTTCCCAGAGTTGACTGTCAGGTCAAAGGTTATAGGATTGGACGTTGCTGTTATTTGACTCTGCTTGTGTGGGCTGATGTTGCTACCAACTTTTGGCAAAAAAAATTCATTTGTTTCTGGTCATAGCGCGCATCATTTCAAAGTGTGCGCGTCAACTCTTTTTTCCTGTTTTTCATTTGCCTCTATGGAATAAGGGAAAATGTATCAAATTCCACCAAAAATTAAAAAAAAAGATTGAAAAAAAATCCCGTCGCCGCATCATTTTTGCCACGTGTCAATGACCAGAAACAAACCTATTATAATAATTTTTTTGGCCTCTACTGTTCGATGAAACACACTGGGTAGACGCAGATGAGTGATAATTATAGTGAACTCGAAAGCCACGTTGAAAGAGCGCACTTCATAAGTCTGTCAGAAGGGATGGCCGGGAGGGATGGATACTAAAAAACCTCCATCTGAATGCATTCACCCACGGGTACTGAACAGCTGTTATCTTCCGGCTTTTACGAAATACCCACTGGCACTGAATAATGTGATTTGCGACACGTCGCTTGCTGCTGTCATAATTCCAGGTAGGATAATAAAATAAGGTAGCACAGACCCCGATTATCAGATCACGAATCATGTCAAATGGCTGCCGAGTAAATCGTAGAGTCCTGGAAGTTATCTTTTGTCAGAGAACGAAGATTTGCCCACAGACATTCGTTGGCTGGGCGGTCTGCTCATCAATCGATTACAAGCTCAGTGCTCCAACGCAACTAAATACGGGCCGAGCACTGAACTAGCGATCAATTGACCGAGCAGACTACCCACGAATGCCTGTGGATAGCCCATCTGATCTGATGTAGACACAATGACCTGAGATTCCGGATCTATGGTGGCGCTATTGCTGAAAAACAAGAATGTTACAATGCTAATGCAAAAAATTATGTGTAACAGTTCAGATGTTCTGTCACCTTGCATCGATCAAGTAACAATCACAACCTGACGCAGTCTGTACAAGCAATTGTTTAGCTGTACACCAAACGTAACCACCATCACTCTCCATAATCGTTTCACAGCTGTAAATGTTTTGATATCTCCCTGCCCAGAGAGACAGATATTTGGACTCTGAAATTGTTTCAATTCTCTTCTGATGTATCATTTGTTTGGTCTAATTTTGAGTCAAAATGTTCACCGTCCTAGTTTTGCATAATTCTAAAATCTATATATGTGTCATACAAAAATGCACAACAAGCGGTCATACATATCTTAAATTTAGCCCCAGTTTATCATCTTACTCCAAATCCCCGTTTAATTGACACACAACCAACAAGCTTCAAAAAGGATACTTAAACTATACGTAAAGTATACTTAACATTGTATTTGATTGTCGCAATGAAAAAAGGCCATTAATTTTATCGGAGATAATTACAAAATTTTCAACTTCGTTGTCAAAGATCATTCTTTAGAAGAGATAAAGCAATACACTATGATAGCCTCATATATAGAGATAGCCTCAACGGTTTAAGGTCCAAGACCATGTGATATTGCGTTGGGCAGCCAGTATTTTATTTTGTTTGTCTGTATATGAATTACTTATTAAATATGTCGTTAATTTATTTATTTAATTATTTATTTATTTATTTATTTATCTATTTATTCTAATAAAAACCTAATACACATGCAGATATATCTATCAGGAGAATGATAAATACGCACAGCTGTATCTATCTATCTATCTATCTATCTATCTATCTATCTATCTATCTATCTATCTATCTATCTATCTATCTATCTATCTATCTATCTATCTATTAAAATTAAATCCTAACACAGATGCAGGCATATCAATCTTGAGATCAAAAGGCACAGTTTGAACATAAATAATAATAAACGACAACTGCAAAAAAAACAAAAACAAAAACAGTGATAAAAAAGCAACAACAAAAGACTTCATTACCACCTAACCATCAAGCAAGAATTGAGAAATTATCAAGGTTGTGATTACATGTTGAAAGATCGTAGTCAATGACATACTCGATGAAAAAGAAACAGATGTTGTTAGATCAGTTCGACATAATGTAACAAAGACCACTTTATTATTCTCGCGTGCTGGCAGACGAATATTATAGTGCCCCATTGCATCATCCATGGAAATTAATTTTCCAGAAATAATAACATGCGATAACATGTGTGGAATTAAATCCTCTTCCCTGACCCTCCATCATAGCAGCTTATCGGTTCACATCTGGTATTCATCGCATGCCTGTACATGTAGGCCTACCATGCCGTTATCCATTTTATTCAGGTCAGAACGACGATAAATTCTACCGAAGCTCATTTGGTTTGAACCCTTTCTGTTTAAAATATGTATGGTTTTCCATTGAAGGAAACGGGAACTGCTTATAAATCGTGAGATAAAGTTTAAAAATCCTTGCGAAGGCGGTTTTATGTGGTTGGTTCCAACGTAAGATACTAGGTCTAAGACTAGATTTAACACTGAATACTGCCACATATTACCCGGAAGACAGACGCTTTTATGTAGTTATGGAAATATGTCAGTGTAGAAAAACTTAAAATATGTCAGTGTAGAATGTGCCTCTGGGTCAGATATTTGCACTCTAAAGCATTTTCAATACGCTTCTGATCTACCAGTTGTGGGGGTTGATTTTAAAGCTCGTACGAAAACTTTTCACCGTCTCAGTTTTCTTTTTGGAAAATCGAAAATTTTATTTTTCTGTGTATAGTTAACACCGGGACGGCGGCCATTTTGAATTTCAAATCTCGGTAAATCTTGGGATATTTGTTTCTCTAGTACCAAAATTTGCACGGTGACCGCCGATTTTTATTCTTGATTTTGAAAGTGAATGATTGAAAGATTCCTTGAGCAAAATTTGAGCAAAAGTTTAAAGGGATATAGTCGTTGGACCCATACGACCCATGGCAACACCGTATCTAAGGTACGATGGTGATTGATGAAAGTTAAACATGTCTGTCATAATCGACATCGTATAATTTAAAGTTTTGCAGCTATGGTGATGAGGTGCATCTAGAGATACATTGTTTGTAAATAACAAACTCGCACAGGCGCAGTTCTGACGACTATTTCCCTTTAAGTCTTTTACATTTGAGGCGAATACTATGTGATATTGAAACCAGAAACTCATTCATATACTTCGTTTATTTTACCTTTGTGATAATCATTGCTACTGGAATACAGACATTTTAAATTGACGTCAGTGATGTTTAGTGAATTTTTTCAGTCTTTGTTGTTCTGTGAAGAGCAAACTCGTTCTTCTTGCTCTAAGTAGTGCAGCATGCTATATTTAATGTCAATTGTCAATGACACCAGTAGAGTGCACAGTAGAGTGGACATGTTGACAACTAACACGATGAAAATGTTTATCTCACAAATGAGCCCCCACAAGTTGTAGATGTGAAAAGGATTGTAGAAGTTCGGGAGTCCGAATATCTGTTCCCGAGGCTTAATCTAATGTAAAGAATATTCGACTGGAACACGGAGCGGACATACTAAGAGGTTAACATCGACTTGTCCCAAATCTGTGAATGAAAAATAATCTGGCAAATGCAGTGTAGTAGAGAAATCGCTGATGGTTTTATTTTTATTTTTTACTGCTATATAGTTGAGTTATCGCTGGATTTCGATCGCGTTCGTTCCACGCATGCGCAAATGCACAGCAAGATCAGATGTGACTGCCCTGTTAGAAAGGAGTTTTCTAAGTAATGACGGAGCAAGTACTAGTGTTACCTGCTATAAACATTCCGATGTGACAACTTGAAAGTTGCGATGTGTCACCCCCTGACAGCCTGAAAGTTGCGATGTGTCACTCCTGACAACTTGAAATTTGTCAAGATTGTCCGTCAAGCCCTCACTCTGCGGTTCATCTATTAAAGAACTGACTGCGCAGCCAACACACTACTGTTGTTTGCTCCCCAAATTTTGCTGGGGTTGAGCACTGCAGTACAGTGTATACCCACGGCCCCTCTATGCCAACGCATTGGCGCTACTTTCACAACAACCTCCTCCGATTAGTGGAAGTTCATAGTCTAGCCAACGCATGGCGAAGCGAAGGGACAGAATAATGCAGAATATTCCTAAAATGCTCATTGAGAGGTAGAGAATGATGTAATTACAGGAGACCTGCGTGCTCGTTACCCCGCCACATCGGCTAAAAAGGATGTAGTTTGGCGATGGTTCATTTGGTGTAGCGCAGTTCGTGCGTAACATCTGGTTGCATAATGCTTGCCAGCACCACTTGCTACGGTAGAAGGCCTGGTATACACCGACGGACAGGTAGTGCAACAGCTCACCAACTATGTTTGTCACCAACAAAAGGCTTTTCCTTTGTTTCATCGGCACTTTAGTGATAGTTTTCGTCGTGTCTATAATTGTCGGACGGCTCGGTTTCCCGAGTGACCAACTTTTCGCGGCATCTTCGATAATGTCGATGGGGAGTCAGGACTTGCAGGATACAAGTTACTTCCTTAGGATGGAAGACGTAGAGACGAACAAGTTAGAAGAGTCAAACGCCACTAAAATGCCACCAAAATCTCATGAGTCGATGACCAAAGGTCAGATTTTTAACCATACTCTCTCTATCGACAACGGACGTGGTGATTCGAAAACAGCCATCACAGTCGAAAACACACGTCAGGAGCGGTACCTACTACCAATACATTACTACTTTAGCGGGCCCAACTTTCTGTATAGGCAGTATAAATACGCCATTGTAATGGCTATGTACCAGAAACGGTCGATAGTGGAATTACCGTTCCCTGACCACTTTGGACAACATGCTGATGACAAGATAAGCCGTCTACATAAATTCAATGCCACTTTCGATGTGGATGAGCTCAATAGTGCCGTCAGCACTATTTCAATTGATGACTTTAAGAAGCGCTGTAACGACGGCGTAGACGCTGTTCTGATCACTCCGCTGAGGCCATCGGATGAAAACGTTTCACGTGTTTACGAAACTTACGAAATGCACCGAGAAGCGTTCGCCTTGCTTCACGGAATTAGACTACCAAAGGGGAGCAAAGTTCCTACCAAGACAGTGTTGTACAGTGATGGGTCTGAGCCACAGATTGAGGAGATGAAGTGTTTGGGAATATACAGCTTGGTGAAGTTTGGCCACGTCAACTTGCCTGACCGGGAAAGCCTGACATCGAGAATGTTAAATCACCTTCGGCGAGCACAGAAGATCCGCGAGATGGCGCATAAAACGGTGGAAAAATTGTGTGAAAACGGAAATTATCTGGCGATACATTGGAGGAATAAATCCGGTGAAGGGTAGGATGCAATCTATTTTTCCACGTAAAATCT
This sequence comes from Ptychodera flava, assembly GCA_001465055.1. Taxonomy (NCBI): domain Eukaryota; kingdom Metazoa; phylum Hemichordata; class Enteropneusta; family Ptychoderidae; genus Ptychodera; species Ptychodera flava. Next base: position 80,950 of record LD349543.1, read on the forward strand.
TCCTTTTCAGCCGACTACTCATTCGGGACAAATTTTTCCGACTAAAATTTCCGGTCTGCAGTTTGATTTTAATACATTTGGTAGAATGTACAGAAAATTGAAGTTTTCACCATATCATTCAGAACAGTCTAATTTTCACTGTAGAGACAACATGTAGCACAGTGGTCATTTTAGAATTTAAATAATGTTTTCCCTCATTGACACCTTTACATGTTTACATTACATTACATTATCCTTCAAGAGCCAGTAATGTTGACTTTTGATGATTTTTATTTCGTCGATTTTATTTTGTATGCCAATTGTAAGTTCTTATTCTACTCTTAAAAGAACGTTGAAACACCCCCTGTTTAGCTTGTCAACATAGCTTCTACATGTGTAAAATGCCCTGTTATTGTTTACATTTTAATTCTTCTCCGGACCAGAATACATAATTTGTCAAGACAAATGATTGATCGTTTTAAACTAACAATTCTCTTGCAGTTAATAAGCTCAGAACCCCCGTAAATTATATATTTTCGGAAAGCCTATAGGGAACATCTTGGTTACCATAGTGTCACCATTGTTTACATAACTATCACATGACAGATAATTTGCATAACCTTTCAAAAATCGGTTTTCCTTATTATTTTTTTCAATGCTTTAAGATATGTGGCTGAAATTTGTGTGAGTGCAAGCTGTCCTAAGGATCTTTTAAAGAGTGTCTCAGAATATTTTTAAACCTTCGAAAAAACATTATTCCAGAAAAACTTCCACAGTAGTGAATTTAACCCTAGTTGATTTCTTCATAAATTGTGCTCAAAAAACTTGAGCAAGATATAAAAAATCTAAGACAGATTTTGGAAGAACATTGTGACAGCTTGCACTCCAGCAAGTTTAAGTCAGATAGTTTTAAGTTTTGAGACAAAACATAGGGAAACCGATTTTTGAAAGGTTATTCAAATTACCTTTCACGTGATAGTTGTGTAAACATTGGTGACACTGTGGTTACCAAAATGTTTCCCTATATCTAGGCTTTCAGAAAATTCATAATTTAGGGGGTTCTGAGTTTATTAACCACCAGAAAATTGTTAAATTAAAAAGGTAAATTACTTGTCTTGGAACCTTAACAATGCAGCTTACACATGTACAGACTGAGTCAATAAGATGAATGCGCGATATCCACATGCTTTTGAGAGTAGAACAGGAAAGTATGGTTGACATTAAACGCAAACACTGTGAAAAAAACCCATCAAACGTTAGCATTACTGCATTACTGGCCCCTTCTATGTTACATTTACATTGTCTGGAGAAAAGTAAAATGGAAAACATATTAAAGATTTCCTTTTTCTGGGTGTGCATGACCACCTGGTAACTTGTATTGTGTAAATGGCTCGTAATCGCATAATTTTGGCTGATGCGCAGCGTCTCGAAAGCTGATATCCAGTTGGGTGGCTTAATCTTACCGTTATAATTAAATAATACAAATAGACTCCCTAAGTTGCGGTGAATAGTGGCAATCGACCGATCAGATATAACCTTCCGAGCACGCATGCACACTATCAGGATAATTTGAGGTAGGTATCAGTTCACTGACGGGGTCCCACGGATTGTGATTGCTTTCAGCCCTAAGTCTGCATCAATATTGTTAAAATAGCGTCAGGTACACTGTACTTCAATTTGACCGGTTATGTTAATGTACTAATTATGAAAGCTCACAGGAAGTTTAAAGACAAAGATATTTTCCAAAAAACGAGAAATTTCGGTGCAGAAAATTTCAAAATTACTTATCAAATGGAACGAATTCATCCGATCATCTCACAAAAGCAATGCCAAAGGTATGCAACATATACTTTCGGAAAAATTGTTTGACCAAAAATAGGAAGATAGGGACCAAATTATAAATTAGCAAATTTCATCTGAATTTCATAAATATAAAGTAAGTAATCTCTGTGAACGCCCACTATTAGTTGTGTGACAAGTGGTCTCGAAAGAAAAACAATCGTTTTACAAAATGTGGGATAACGGTCCCAAAACTTCATCAAAATTTAAGCAAGGCACTTCTTTAAACGTTCAATACAAATTTTAACGCCCTGTGACGATTACATGTCTATACACACCATGGTACGTTGGTTGTTGACTTCGTCAAAGTTGATCCGGTGATAATCTGGTGACAGCGTCCACAGATTAGTAATTTACCCTGGCTTACTTTGGCGAATTAGGCAATCAAACTAGTCAGATAATATACGCAACACAGTGACTAGACTTCGCGTAAGATTGTCAAATGACAAATAGGTGGCACAGCGAAGGAGAAAAAGAAACTTTACAAAACCAGTGCTAACATAAGACAAAGACACCAAAGCTGCAAAGAAAGGTTGGTAGTATAAATCTTTATTAGCAATACATATCTAGTCAAACTTATTAAAATAAAATAAACCATAGCAAGAAGAAACTTGTGCTGAGACCAACACACCCCTACCCTCAACCCTACCCCGGGGGACAGACTTTTGTGCAATACCCTATGATAGCTCCCAATACTATGTAATATATATGGCAAATGGAAGCACAAACTTACCACGAATATTACATCAGCAGTAAGCCCATAAGCTCGCCCAGCTGTGAATTGAACGTGTAGTTTCAATGAAAGAGGCAGTTCACTGTTTGTAGTAGGTGGAGTTTTGATAAAAATAATTTTAAGGTGCGCAGTCTTCTTCATCACAGGTGTTGATGGCCTTGCTGGCTACGCGTTTGGCAGCTGTCTGAGCCCGGCTTCCCGGAGTTCTTTGCGCTATGACAGTGATCCTGACACAAGTCATGACACAGGGAGAAGTACGAAATCCACACATCATTTTGATGTTATCTTTATGACATCTGCGATATTTCAAGTAAAGACTGTCACGCCGTACAGTATTTTCTGCCACTATCTCTCCATGTGTTGTTATTGACGGCATCTTCTGCTTTAAAACGCTAATTGCAACCATTGATCACCCGAGCAAATGTTGCTGTTAGTGCACATTATTGCCTAATCGACTACTGTGTTCAGGGAATTAAATCAATCGATCAACATCAACATTTTCTCGTATGAGCACTTGTGCGAAAGCAGAGGAGAATCCAGCCTCGCAAACGAAAGAGCCAACTGTATCGAACGAGATTCACAGTGGCGGCGGGCCAAACTGATGACATCATCAATGAGGAATATCTGATTTGCAAAGGTTAAAAGTTTTATTTCTGCTGATAAAAATATATCACATTAACCGGTGGCGTAAAGGATCACGGGGGCAAATTGAAAACATATGAACATTTTAAACAGGATAATAAAATGCAGGGATATCATGGGATAGCTAATGGGAAGGCGCCGTAAACTCTTACGAGAGTATGCAATTTGTAAATGGCAACTATATAACATGCGATACCGATCAAATAATGGTCATGCATAGCTTTTAAACCTCTAACATTCGTCTCGCATAAATCGTGCCCCTGTATGGAGGCACATATCGAGAAGTTTGATCACGATCGATTGTCCTTGAGTCGTTTACCGTGCAAATTTTAAAACGGTCGCCTTTATAACGAGTACTTTCGCCTATGTACAGCAAGTTTGAAGGTTTAAAGTAATAAAGTTAAAGTTCATTATGAGATTATGAGATTAACCAGTGTCAGATATTTTATATTTTCAGAAGCCTAGACCTATATAAATTTAAATGGCGGAAAACTATTGTGCTCGTAAGTGCTATTTCCCGTATAATGATTGGTGCGTCAGTCAGAATGCGAAATGTGTGCTGACATCGTTCACTACCGAGGGTTGCCTGATATAATACCACCAATTGGGTAGAGTTAAATATCATAGACTATGTTGGTCAACAAAAAAGTACTTTTCTTTTGTTTCTTTGGCACGTTAATGATATCTTTGATTGTATCAGCAACTGTTTGGCGGCTTGGTTTTCCGAATGACCAGTTTTTCGTGGTACTCTCCACAATCTCGATGGGCAGACAACGCTTTATACAGAATACAAGTAACGTCATTATATCGGAAGACGTGCAGGCAAAGTCGTCAGAATCTTCGCGGGAAACGTCAACAATGACACCGAAATCTGGCGATGAACAAGGCTTCGACCACACCTTCTCCCTCACTGACAGACAGAACGCATCGAAAACAGATGCCATCATCAAAAACACCCGTCAGGAGCGGTACCTGCTTCCTATAGAATACTACAACAGCGGACCCAACTATCTGTATAATCTTTATAAATGCGCCGTAGTAATGGCTGTGTACCAAAAACGATCGATTGTGGAATTACCGTTCCCTGACCATTTCGGACAATACGCTGCTGACAAGAGAAGCCGTCTACATAAGTTCAATGCCACGTTCGATGTGAGTGAGCTCAAACGTGTCGTCCGCACCATTTCGATTGACGAATTTAAGAAGCGCTGCAACAATAGCGTAGACGCTGTTCTTATGTCTCCACAAAGACCATCGGACGATGAAGATGCGACACGCGTTTATGAAAACTATGAATTGCACAGAAAACTGTTCGCCTCGCTCCACGGAATTAGACTACCAAAGGGAAGCAAAGTTCCAACCAAGGGGGTGTTGTACAGTGACGGGTCTGGGTCACCAAGTGAACGGATAAAGTGTTTGGGAATGTTCAGTATGCTGAAGTTTGGCCGCGTTAACTTGCCTGACCAGGGAAATATTATTAAGAGGCTGTTAAATCACTTTCGGCGAGCACAGAAGATCCGCGAGATGGCGCATAAAACGATGGAAACATTTTGTGGAAAAAGAAATTATCTGGCGATACATTGGAGGAATAAGTCTGGCGAAGGGTAAGCCTCAATCCACTCTTATTGCAAATATATCGTTTACGGCAGAATGCACATTACGGATTTTTTTAGACTCTGTAAACAATATGTATATTCTATACACATTGTTTCTTTGATCTCACTTCCGACAGGTCACGGAAAAGTCAATTTTAAATCTTCTCTTTGTTGTGAAGTTGGAAAATATCATTTTTCCTCCGTACAGGAAACGCCGAAATGGAAGGTCATTTTGAAAATCAAATGTACTAAAATTGGAAGTTAATTTGCTGTTATAAAAAATTGACAATGTATTTACACCTTTCATTAACTTATAGCACAATGTCTGGCTTCAAGTATTAGGCGGGTTGGAAGCCCTAGAATTATGAGTACGTTGGTAAAATTATTTGTGGATCCGAATCACTCATTAATCGCCATTTTCAACATGTTCCCAGGATGACACAGTCTTAAAAAGATTTCATTCAACACAATGTACTGTGCTCGCCGTCTCGCTATTGTGAGAAGGCAAATAAATGGCGATTAATTAGTTAAGTAGCAAATATACACATGGATAAAAATAGATACGTTAATAAATAAATAAATAGATAAATCAATTGAAGTTTTGAAGTTCGGCTTTAAGGTAAACGAAAGAATGAATAAATGAATGGTTAAATAAAGGCTAAAAAGGAATGAATGCATGAATGAATGAATGAATGAATGAATGAATGAATGAATGGAAAAATTAGAATAAAATGAATTGGATGAAAAAAAAAGAGTGTATTATGAATGTCAGAAAGAGAGTTAGCCTTGGTGTTTTATGGTTACTGTGTTGCAATATTCCTCGGTTCATATGGATAGAGTTTCACTAAACACAGAAATTTGCAGTGCGACAATATTATAGTAGATGTAAATGGTAACAAATGAGGAAAAATCAACTCTATTGCCTTAAAAGGGGTTGAATGGATGTGCGAAACCCTTAATAAAAGGAAAATTTCCTTTCAATAGATGGACGCTCACAACAGTGGGGCGATACACATAAAATGCTACTGGTAAATAAACATAATATGGAATGTTTACGAACACGTGCGCATGTGCACACGATAGACAGTCATCTTTGCCAAGTTCTAAAATTATTAAACGACGCACGGGAAAACAGCTCAAAATACATGTCATGACAGATAATAATGTATATCAAAATCGCGTTTTGGATGCGGCGACTAACTGTTTTGTTATGGCACGCGGATGTGGCAGAAATACATGAATGACGTGAATCTATCTGCATTGGTAATTAGTTCTTGTTGAATCTCTGTACAATTTTGATGAGTTTCTGTTCATACAATTCAGTCAACTATAACTTCTTTTCTTGCGATTCATCTTATTGTGCATTTTGGGTTCAAAATGTAGTTTTTTGTCAGTATCTGCTTGATTTAATTCGTTCCTACATTTTTGATTCGTTTTGTGCAAGTGATGCTAAAAGAAAACAAATTATTGTAATAATACGTCCGATTATGTGGTTTGTTTGTTCGCTCAGGTCGTTTCTTTGTGTCAGTATGGGCCAGACGTCTCAGCGTTAATCGCTTCATGTTGCCTTGCCCATATGCCGTTGACAATATGGCAATATTTTTGTTGGATCTGTTGTTTAACGAAGCATAAAATATATTTGTCTTTTTTTTTTTCATTTATTGTATGTTAATGGCCGGACGTGGCAAGAGGTGAGCAAGTCCGGAGACCGCACGTGAACTTCCAATTATGTGACATCATAGTATCTTCAATGTACAAAGGATATTTCGTCAACTTTGATAAAGTCAATTCAGATATATATTTCCGATAGGGAAAGTCAATTAAATATGCTAACGAGTTGTAAGTCCATCTGAAAATGATGAAACGACCTTCATGAGTTTCATATCATAGCATATTCAGTGAACATACCAAGTTGGGGCAACTTTGGCCAACTAAATCCAGCTATATCCCTAATCATGAAAGTTTATCAAATATGCAAATTAGCAATTTGCTTTCATGCCATCCCTCAAAATCTTTCGACGCTGATAAATCCTTGTGATCAACACTTGTATCAATTCTCATCAAATATAAAATCATTAACTATGCCAGTAAGTTCTTACTATTCCCAAACAGAATCTATGTACAAGATTTTGTTCCAATCCTATCGTTCTTGAGATATCGTGCCAACAGACAGACAGAGAAACAGATAGGCAGACAGACAGACAGACAGACAGACAGTCAGAGAGACAAACAGAAATCGTTGTGACATTAACTACGTGTGTGAACACTTAAGCTTAAATGGGTAAAAGTTTCTGAATATCATCAAAACGACCACTTAATTGCTTATAGCTTCGCATATCAACACTTCAAATGTCGTTGTTTACCTCATTAAATCTCTCCACCTGATATCATATCTCCTCCTGTCTTTCCTGCCTGCCTTTTTTATATCAATCAGGCATGGACCATGAGGATCAACAGATTTAAAAACAAATGAGAAAAGAGCTTACTGTATTTATTTCAATTACCGAAGTCATAACGCTTCCTGAATGTACAACACAGGGGAAAAGAGAGTGGTCTTACAAAAATAATACTTTGATTGGAAGCTTAGTGTGCCAGCAGCTGCAACCGTTAGTTATTTTATCTCTGTCTTTCTTTTTACGTCAACTACAGTTTATTGTGCTATCCCCCAAAGCGTGTCGATACACGCAATATTCAGCTTGTCAATTCAGCCTGTACATAATACAGACTGGTCAGGAGTAGATTTCAAATATAAACAATAATATTGCATTTTAGACGCTGTGTTGACAAGCTAAAAGTTTGTGTTTTATGGATTGGAATCAGAACTTGCAATTGACGCATAAACAAATTTGAAAAAAATATCATCAAAATTCCAGCTACTGGCCTCTAAAGGTTACAGGAGAGCGCTGATAGTGGATAAAAAGAAGCAACATTATAGAAACGAATGATGATGGAGCTGCGATAAAAGGTTAGCTGGTTCTTAAACGCTTGTTTTTAAATGTCAACTAATAGATTAATGTTTGACACAGAGTGCCTACTGCTCATTTATTGCTATCAATGCTATGCAACTCATGTCTTGTGTTCACATTTTGGAGGAATTAAAACCCCTTTCGCAATCATTTTTACTATAAAAACCATCACTCTGTCCTTAATGGTGGAAAGCTTTTCAATATAGCAGTCACCATATCGGCCGATGGCGTCACTGATGTACGACACGTTTGGAGCCCGTTCAATGAACAACGAAAGAAGGTCTTTAAGTGGCCTTCCATATGTTCGGATTCACAGAGCTACATCAAATTTATTGACGGATAACAGTGTATCCAACAGGTGCCCGGATTCAGAGGGTGTATTGTGCTGGCCAGCATCATCTGCTCCGGAAGAATAACATTCGGTGTAAAAACGGCAAAGCAGTTAGCATATAGAATAATACCTACCATGTTTCTTACCAACAAAGTGCTCTTCTTTGGTTTTTTCGCGACTGTCGTGATAGTCTTGATTATGTCAGCAACTGTAGGGCGCTTTGGTTTTTCCAGTGACAAGCTATATGCGGCACCCTCGATAGTCCAAGCTGGGAGACAGGACTTGCCGAATAAGAGTCACGTCGTCAGTATGGAAGAAATCCAGACTCATTCGCTAAATTCTGGAATGAACACGTTCAAAATGCAACCGGAATCTGACAATTTAACCTCCAACTCTAAACTGCACAATTATTCTCGCCACATCACCGACGGAAAGAACGTTTCAAAAACGGATGTCATTATCAAAAATACCCAAAAGGACCGTTATTTGCTGCCAATAGAATACTACAATAGCGGACCCAACTATCTGTATACTCTTTATAAGTACGCTACGGTAATGGCTATATACCAGAAACGGTCGATAGTGGCGTTGCCTTTCCCCGACCATTTTGGACAACATGCTGATGACCAGAGAAGCCGCCTTCATATGTTCAATGCCACGTTCGATGTGAATGAGTTTAATCGTGCCGTACACACCATTTCAATTGACGAATTTAAGAAGCGGTGTAACAGTAGTGTAGACGCTGTCCTGATGTATCCAGAGACGATGAAGCCATCGGGCGAAGGCGTAGAATTTGTGTATGAAAACTACGAATTGCACAGAAGAGTGTACGCCTCGCTTCACGGAATCAGACTGCCGCAGGGAAGCAAAGTTCCAACCAAGACGGTGTTGTACAGTGATGGGTCTGGTCCTCCGAGTGACAGGATAAGGTGTTTGGGAATGTTCAGTATGCGGAAGTTCAAGCACGTTCAACTACCCGACCAAGAGAACATCACAGCGACAATGTTAAATCATATCAAACGAGAAAAAAAAATCCGCGAGATGGCGCATAAAACGATGGAAAAATTGTGTGGAAATGGAAATTATCTGGCGATACATTGGAGAAATAAAAGTGGTGAAGGGTAAGATGCATTTTTTTGTCCTTGCAATATACCATTCACTTCAGAATGACTGGTAAACCAAAGCTTTACACTTTATTTTCCAAATCTGGAGTTTTGGTGAACTTCCTTGGAAAACGGTGACAGAATTTAGATTTTGGCGACTCGTTTTACATTTGCGAATTCGCGTGTTTCCAAATCTGTGGATCAGTAATCGTAACTTTTGACTTTTTCACTTTTTTGTTTGCTTAGTATGTGAAATACAGTTTCTTGTTTTACTCTCCCAAGCACGTCGAGACACAATACGTTGAGTGCGTCAACTCGGCCTGTACCTGTATTGGCCGCGTCGTTTATGTTGCCAAGTGAACTCCGGACTAGAATTCAGATGTACCAATAAATGGACACTTTACACGTGTACAGTCTGTGTAGACAAGCTAAAAAGATGGTGTTTCAACATTCTTTGGGATTAGAACACAAATTTGCAACTGGTATACCAAAGAAAACTAGTGCAGAAATTAAGAATGATTACAGCTATTGTCCCCACACGGTGACACACAGCGTAGGGACAATATCAAAATTTAAAGATAATTAATGGTGTGCAAATACACTTTTCTAATAACGCAATTTTCTTTGTTTTTACAGATATATTTTTTACATATAATTTTTGTTTCGAAATATAATATTTTTCTTAATAGCAAACTTTCCCTGTTCAAAGTGGGTGCAAAATTTATGCCTGTAAGTATTATTTTAATGTCGCACATTCAGGTAAATGACGGGCATGGTTTGCTAACAGTACAGACTAGCAGGCATCAAAAGCACCAAAGTAATATGAATGCTTTCTGCACAGAAATCCCTTATACCACTTATTATAGCAGGGTAGCATGCCGAAGCTCAGTTCACATTTTTTAATCATATTTACTGGGTTTTTTTAAATTTCATCCACAACATTTCTTACACTGTCCGGAGTGTAAAAGTACAACCGCTGATTCAGCTACTCAACCAAGATCAGATGATGACTAATATGACACGTTTATCTGGTCATGTGTGAGTGCGAACATAACTGTATGTTCATGCGCAAGCTCAAGCACACTTAGCACACGTATAATAGGGACGTGGACTTTTCTGTCTTCAGTTTGCATGTCAATTCCATCATGTTTTTCTATTTAGGAGAAGCAGAGGGAAATAACACAGAAAAGGTCAAGAACCACAGAATCTTACACATCTGTTCTCTAATTCCATCATACCGTCCATCCATTTGGAATATTTGATCTACCGTAAGGACAGCTTGGAATCCGGAACAATACAAATGCATGTGACATATGATACCCGGAGCAGTTGCACAAAAGCAGATTCATCGTCCGTTATTATCGTATTCCTTTGTTTGAGAAATTATGCTCCTTCCTCTCATCCAAATACATTATTTAATAGCTTCCATATTCACACAAACACACCTATTACCCTTTTCTGTCCGCCTGCTGTATGTCAACGTCTCTGGGTGTCTTTGTAAGTCCGTCTATGCTATAGGTGTGCCAGGGATCAATGATGAGACTGGATCAATCTGGTACTTGGTGCGATCATAGGGCACAGTGACTAGGTGTGTCAATTTTCATACAGGAATGGTTCCCTAATGCAGTAAAAGCCCATATCCCTTCAGAGGGTAGAGCTCAGAGAAAACAAGGAGAATAGGAAGATATTTGGAGGTCAACAAATTTCAAGAGTTACAGCTAGTGGGCCTCTTAGGCATCTAGAATAATTAAGCATGATTTGCGCATATGGTGACGCGGTATTTTGAAATGGCGACCTCTTGCATTTTAAGATCCGCTCATTCAATTGGACGAAAAAGTTCCAAACTGTGTCAACCCAGTAACAGCTGCAACTAGATTGTAGTCGGAGTACGTCATATTCTTGACCGGGCATTATTGGCATTCATTCAAAGAAGAGAAATCAGGAAGATTCAATCTTTTAATTATTAGGTACAAGTGTTGATAATATTGCAGTCAGCAGCTGAATATTCTTTAATGACTAATTCACTCAAGTCGATCGGTGATTGTCAGTAGAAAATAGAAATGCAATGTTACTGTTAGTAGTTTTCCACGTGTTTTTACAGCACACGTGTAGATATGCAAGCTGATATTATCAGTTACAAATGAGTTCTTGTATTGTCTTTTATAGACCTCCTGACAGTGAAAACTGATTGGGCAATTTAAATGACGTTCATATCACTCGTTTGGCGGCCCGATGCCATTGGTAATTGTATAGCGTGTCTAGTTATTTATTAAAGCATCTTAAACGTTCCTTTACAATGACGATTGTGACATATCAGTGTAAAATTATAAAATTAGAAAAGAGTTCACAGTATTATCTTCAATTACCGAGGCCATAATGCTTCTTAAATGTCCAAAGCTAGGAAAATGAGAGTGACCTTACCAAAATAATTCTTTGATTGGAAGCATTAGGCGGTTAGCAGCTGTAACCGTTATTGATTTTTTCTGCTTTTCTTTCTATAGCAACCACAGCTTATTGTGCTATCCTTAAAAGCATGTCGAGATATGCAATATTCCCCTTGTCAATTCAGCCTATACATATACAGACTAGGCCGGAGTAGAATTCAACTGTAAACAATAACATTGTGTTTAAAAATAGACGCTGTGTTTACAAACTAAAAGCTGATGTTTTAATATGTCTTAGTGAATTGAATCAGAACTGGCAATTGACATCTTAAATATTTTGAAAAAAATCATCAAAAAATCAGCTACCGGCTCCTAAAGATTACAGAAGAGCGTTGGTGAAAGCATGTTTCTCTAACTAGCGAACATTAAAAACACCTGAGGAGAGATGAGTAAGACGGCTCGCCAGTGTTCAGGAGAACGAGATAAACAGGAACGCATCAATTAGGACAAAAATAAGCTAAATGAAAGAGACAGGTGGTAGTGGAGCTGCAATAAAACGTAAGCTGATTCCTAAAGGCTTATTGGACAGATATTCGGACTCTCATCCTTTCCTAATTCTTTTCTGATGTATCGCTTGTGGGAGCTCATTTTAAAGCCCACTGTGTAAGGAAACTTTTCACTGTCTTAGTTTTTTGAAAATCGAAAATTTTATTTTTTCCCTGAGAGTTAACACAGAGATGGCCGCCATTTTGAATTTCAAATATCGTGAAATCTGAGGTACTAAGTCTCTCTAGTACCAAATTTTGTACGGTGACCTCTAATTTTTATTTTTTTATTTGGTAAGAGAATGGTCGACAGCTTCATTGACGAAAGTTTGAAAAAAATTCTAAGTCTTTCACTTTCGAGGTGTATACTACCTGAAATGTCAAATCATAGATTAATGTTTGGCACACAGTGCCTAGTAATCATTTATTGCTATTATATAGGGCTCAGCCCGTGGTATCGCGCCAGGGGTTAAGATTAGAAATTTTATTTGTACTGATTCATGATAAGTAATAGTAAAGGATAAAATAGAATTAATTTTTACTTGCTATAGACGGATAAAATAGAATTAATTGTTACTTGCTATAGACGTTTCTACGACAACTGTATCCAGTTTACCCTTAGCCCTGCATACGATGCTGTGTGTTCCCGGCGTTATATGTCCTCCCACTGTGGTGGAGGCCGTGCAACGCCGTGAACACATAGCATCGTATGCA
>LD349543.1:93901-106911 GCA_001465055.1 Ptychodera flava
ACCAAGACGGTGTTGTACAGCGATGGGTCTGGTCCTCCGAGTGACAGGATAAGGTGTTTGGGAATGTTCAGTATGCGGAAGTTCAAGCACGTTCAACTACCCGACCAAGAGAACATCAAAGCCAGAATGTTAAATCACATTAAACGAGAAAAAAAGATCCGCGAAATGGCGCATAAAGCGATGGAAAAATTGTGTGAAAACGGAAATTATTTGGCGATACATTGGAGAAATAAATCCGGTGAAGGGTAGGATGCATTTTTTTAGTCCCTGCAAAATACCATTCAGTTCAGAATGCGCAGTTTATTTTCCAAATCTGGAGTTTTGTTGAACGTACTTTGGGAAAGCGGTGACATAATTATATTTTTAGTGACTCGTTTTTGCGAATGAGGGAGCCTTAGTAATTGCAGGTGAGGGTGGTAGTCCAGTCATTTTATGCCAAAAACAGGGGTAACCCACCACAATTTTGCAACAGAATTTATTTTTTCACCATTCATCTCAGAAAAACCCATAGAAAAACATATCATAAGTCTTCCAAAATCCAAGGAGTGGAAAACCGCCTAATTTGCATAAATCAAAAATGGCCGCCCCGATATTACAGGTTCAACGCTTTTGGCCACTTACTGCCCAATATTGGTCCGATTTTAATAATTTTTTTTTTATTTCCATATACCTTGTACATTGCCTTTATATTTTAGACATGTTGACGATAATTCCATCCTTATTATTTACAAAACGGGAACATAAGTCTGAATTTTACGGTAAAACAATAGTATTCTCACACACTATGTCTTGTAATCAATACTTGTTTCATTATATATGATACAAATGTCTGTAATAGGAAATAAATAAATAAATAAATAAATAAATAAATAAATAAATAAATAAATAAATACATAAATACATAAATAAAAAAATAAATAAATAAATAAGAAAGAAAGACAAGAAAGACAAAATTATTCACCAGTTGTTGCTTTGTCTGTGGTAGTAAAGGGAAAGCAACTCCACACATCGTTCATATTTGGGTTGTTTGCGTTTTGTGTATGATATTGTGTATAATATAAGTGTATATCATGTTTGGCTGTTTAATGTAAAATGTTGCTTTGCCATTGCGAGACGTACCCGTAATCTACGTGTCTTGTGTTAATCCGCACTGGAGCGGAGAGATTGCTGTGACACTACGATACTTTGGCGCTACGTTTCGAAAACAGAGTTTTCAGGGGTACACACTTGGAGATAGGTTCGGGTTAGAGAGAGACAGAATGGCCGGAGACAGCTTTGTATTTTGTGTTAGTATGACCAAGTTCAAAGCTAAAAAAAAAGGAAACACAGAAACAAGAATCATAGTATGACAAAAATAACGAAACGTCGCAGTAGAACAAAATTGAGCACTGTATCAAACAACAATCTCATTTTTATTAAGAACCTATCGACACACAAACTCACCAACATTGAAATCAACAGACTTAGCAAAGGCTTGAAATTCATTCCCACACCAAATCGTCTTAACAAAATCCACCTGTTAGGGGACATAAATAATACATTCGGAAAATGAGACTCCGATATATCATGAGACACAAACAGACCGTACAACACCCATTCAAAATGAACTCGAAATTGATCCCACATACAACCGAGAACACAAAATTAGAAAATTATTTGGAAGCGACAAAATTGGCTATTGTTAACACACCTATTCGAAATACAAAAAACAACATGACACGTGCAGAACAAATAGCGTTGAAAACGCTATAAAAAAAACCCAAGAGGATAACCATCAAACCGTTTGATAAAGGACGGGGGACAGCAATTGTAAACACTGATGATTACATTAGAGAATGCCAACGTCAACTTAACGATCAACAATACTACACAAAATTGGCAACAGATGACACAAAAATACACTAGAAGACATACACAATCTCATAACAGAAATGTACAATGAAAAACACATTGACCATCACACATATGAATATTCGAATCCAGTCAATAGAAAAATAACAACACCACTTTGGTACCTTCTACCAAAAATACACAAAATGCCGCCACAAGGAGCTATGTTTGTAGGAAGGCCAATCATAAGTTTATGCTCCAGTCCAACATTTCACATATCAGAATTCATTGACCATTTTCTTAAACAAATCGTCAAGAAACAGCCAACATACATCAAAGACAACAGACTTTATACGGAAAATTGAGACAATCAAAGTTCCGGCCAAAGCGACACTAGTATAACACTAGATGTAATTTCCATGTACACGAATACACCACATGATGAGGCAATTGAATTAGCCGGCAGAGCATTGAATCAGGAAAGATCATCAAACAATTACATAATCAAACAACCACCAACGAAACACATGATAGCTCTACTAGAAATAATCTTAAAAAACAACAGATTTGAATTCAACGCTGAATTCTACCGGTAAATATGGGGATGCTCGATGGGGTCCCCGTCTTCTCCAGAAATAGGGGATATTACATTTCATGAGACAGAAACGTGAATAATACAGAAACACAAACAACAAATATCGACCTGGCTGAGGTTCAGGGACGATATTTTTCTAATTTTCATCGGAACACAACACGAACTCAATGAATTCATATCAAGCATCAACAAAAAGTATTCTACTTTCAAATTTTCGTTTGAAAGCTTCTCTCAAGAAATCACATATTTATACCTGACTAACTACAAAGGTCGTCGGTACATCAAGACACACACAAAGCCAACAGATACATTCAAATTCTTACAAAGAAACTCATGCCATCTGGCAGCAACATGAAAAGGTCTGATCAAAAGGTGAAACATTACGATACATCAGAACTTGTAACAACGAAACCGATTTTACACAGAAAGTCACACAATTTAGTGAAAAATTATACGACCGACAATACAAAAAAATGAAATAGGACGCACTATCAGAGAGACAGATCATAAAAGCAGAAAAAGATTGCTTGAACAACAAAAAGAAATACGCCACCAATAATACAATAGTCTTCATAACAACATATAGCCCGTACATAGAAACGACAAAAATCAAGCAAGCCCTGACAGAAAACTGGAGTGAACTTGAAAAAAACGAAACACTGAAAAAACTGTTCCAAAACCAATCAATAATCGCATATAGAAGGAACAGAAATATAGGCGACACACTTATAAGCGCCAGACTTCACAAAAACTACAATAGCTCAAACTCAGGTTCACACGAACCTACACAAACACAACGAGATCAAACAGTAGACATTCTAGCTTCCCTACTTGAACAACAAACGTAAGTGGAACAACATATTACCAAATAAAAACAATCAACCATTCAACACGTCTCACCAATCAAAAATGAATTTTAAGCGACTGATGAAGAAAACTCTGATTTCGAAACGTAGCGCCAAAGGATCATAGTGTCACAGCAATCTCTCCGCTCCAGTGCGGATTAACACAAGACACGTAGATTACGGGTACGTCTCGCAATGGCTAAGCAATATTTTACATTAAACAGCCAAAAATGATATACACTTATATTATACACAATATCACACACAAAACGCAAACAGCCCAAATACGAACGATGTATGGAGTTGCTTTCCCTTTACTACCAATACTATTTAATTCTCGTGTGATATGAACACCTTCCAGGAGACTTTAAACCCCATCTCCCTTGGCTCGGCTCTCCCGCGCTAGCACACCCTGTCAATTCAGGCGCAGTTGTTTATCTACAATTGGGGTAAAATAAACAGCATTTGGGAAACTGGTAATTTTACAATTACCAGCTAGTATTGAGCCCCATGCTGAGTTTCACAACTGTGGTGACAACCAGTGTACCCTGGTAACACAATATCACCACACTAGATATAACTAGACTGCAAACTAGGTTAACTGTGTTTGATATGAATAAACCGCCCACTTTTTATAGGACGAATGTTCTAAACAATGCGTAAGTTCAGCCGGTGGCTTTTAATGTGAAATAGGGAATAGGTTATTGGCAAATTAACAACCAAAAACAAAATAGATACATATTCTGTATTAGTTATACTGAGATTGCTTTCAATTTTATTTATATATTTCACACCATATACGTTAGCATCTTGCAAAATTAGACAAGTATTGATTGGAAGGTGAAGTGTGTGTGTGCACCATTGTTTTACCCTGAAATTTAGACTTGTGTGCCTGTTTTATTAATAACTACAATTGGAAATGCCCTAAAAATGTTGGAAATTACAATAGAATGTACAATTTATAAGAAAATAAAACAAATTGTCCAAATCGGACTCATATCGCGCAATATGCGGTCATAAGTGTTGATTCCATAATACCAGAGCGGCCATTTTGGATTCATGCAAATTAGGCATTGTTCCACTCCTTGTGTTTTTATTTATTTGTAAATTTATTTATGTAACATTACAGACATTTGTACCTTATAAAATCATAAAACAAGTATTGATTAGAAGACATAGTGTGTGAGAATACCATTCTTTTACCATAAAATTCAGACTTATGTTCCTGTTTTGTAAATAAAAACAATGTAATTATCGTAAACATGTCTTAAATATGATGAAAATGTACAAGGTACATGGAAATAAAAAAAATTATCAAAATCGGACCAATATTGGGCAGTAAGTGGCCAAAAGCATTGAACCTATAATAAAGGGGCGGCCATTTTTGATTTATGCAAATTAGGCGGTTTTCCACTCCTTGGATTTTGGAAGACTTTTGATATGTTTTTCTATGGGTTTTTCTGAGGTGAGTAGTGAAAAAATAAATTCTGTTGCAATTTGTGGTGGGTCATTTCACATATTCGGAATAGGGGAGGATCACGTATTTCATCTGTGATTTCCTATTGAGGAAATATCACATGGACAATTGGAGTTTTGGCAGTAAAATCAGCTTCTGTTCAAATTGACCCTCCCCAAGATAGGTTTATAAAAGTGACCCTCCGCTTGGACAGTTTTCTAATAAATTACCTTCTTTTAAATACATACACATCAATATCGACAAGGTTCACATTGAAATAAGATGCTGTGGTATTCTTTATACATTAAACACTCTTAACAGTTAAAACTGATGAACGACAAAAACATATGAACACGATTTGAACTAATTTTAAATGATTGGATGGTGAAGTAATGTCAGTTTCATCTGCAAATATAAGCCCATCTGGTTTTCTTTATAAGTTAAACACTTGTTTTATGAGTAATTTGTAATATTGCAACATTCAGCTATTGGACACCTAACAATTTTGAGAAATTTGAAAAATATGAAGATCTAAATATCACAAATTAGTTCCAATCGTGATTCTGGGAAATGTGACAAAGTGTATAATTATCAGTCTATAAATGCAGAGATATTGTTAGTTTTACGTTTTACATTGGAAAAAAGTTGTTCATAGTTCTCTCATAGACTACTATGTACATGGAATCAACATTTCGTTGAAGTTCCAAAATCCAATTTCGTGCACACACATGGACTTGTAACCATCCTAGTCTAATCAAATATACTAATATTAATAATCAAGAGTACATAAATACAAAGATTTACGTCGTTTGTATTTGAAAAAAATAATCATAGTTTCCTCATAGACTACAACGTATAGTGAAGCAACGATTCGGTGAAAATCCAATTTCTTGTACACACATGCATGTTTTACTTCCCCCTCAAGCAAAGTACATTTACATATATTATCAAACACGTATAAATGTACAAATATGGCTTGTTTGGCTGGGAGAAATTGTCAATAGTTTGCCTGATAGACTCCTATGTATTAAGATTTGATTTTTTTTGGGTGAAATACTATATCAGCCATATCTTGCCTTCTTTTAGTTGCGCATAATGAATGGCGACCCTTCCCTCAAATGTATGATCCTTTAAAAGATTATGGATGGATGAATGTATGAGTGCATGGAGTGATAGATGAGTATATGAATGAATGAATGAATGAATGAATGGATGAATGGATGAATGAATGAATGAATGAATGAATGGACAAAGAAACCAATGAATGAAAGAATGAATGAAAGACCGAATGAGTGTCAGCCATGGCCATTCTTCAGTGAATTGTTACGGAAGTCTTATGTTCAGGGTCAATCAATGTTTTATATTAAGTGTTACTGTGAAGTAGAGCAGCAGGTCTTGCAAACATCGTATTGATATGTATATAACAATAACATGTTATTGCAGTATCAGTTTTCTTCGGATGACACCAAAGAAAGTGCTCTCACTCAAGTAATTTATACAAAATATCCTTTTTCCGGATCGCCACTTGCGTGACGTAGAACAGGACGGATAAAAAATCCAAATTACATCTGTTCTACATCATCAAACCGGAACTTTTTTCTGCACTGGTACCGTTCATACATGCACGCCGCGGCGATGCATGCTGCCTGCGACGCCACTTAAAGTTCATTCAGTTTGAAATTGTTGAATACTAGTATTAAAGCCTGTTTTCTGTTTAAATAATGTAATAATGTAATAATTCTATAATCATCTCATGAACTGGCCCGGATCGCCACCTATGTGACGTACACCTGGACAGAAAAAATCTCCATCTTACCACTGTTCAACCGGAATTTCTTTTCCTTTGCGCTCGCCGATCTGTCCCGATAGACAGCGTATTCTGACAACAATCGCGAAAAGATGAGGCGATAAATTTAGACATGGAAGGCTAAACAAAATTTCGAGTCGTTAAGCTTCAGCAATTCCAATCAACCGAACGGCATGCAAGGGCTCGACAGAACCAACGCCAGCGTTCTGCAAGGAAGCCTGCAGCGTAGGGTTAGCGTGACAAAGTAGTCAGCTGTAGTCTTAACTCTGCAGCGCTGTGGATGTATTATCGAAAATCGACAGTAAAACAGTTTCCGTCAAGTGACAAAAGTTTGATATGTGCGGGATATGTGTCACTGCAAACATCAAAGTCCGTAAGACGCCATTTTGAACCTCACTGATACAAAGCTTTCACCGACTTAGCTATGTGAAAAACGGAAATTGCTTTTTTTTCTCATCCTGCTAACACATTGATGGCGGCCATTTTGAATTTCAAGTATTCGTATATATATAATGGCTAATTTGTTTCTCTCGTATCAAAATAAATACTAAAGCTGCACTTTTAATACCAACCATAATGTCGTACATCCATTTCCCATGATAAAATCAATAAAGTTTAAGCATGTTCGATTTATTTTATTACATGCTAAACATACTACTCGAGTTAAGCAGCTTAGTTTAATAAAAAATTACAACACAATTGCTTTTTGATATCGAAGCGTCATTTAACACACCTCTCTGGTTTGCAATCATTCGATCCATTTGAACATTTCTTATTTCATTCATTCAATTAAAGGGACAAAGTCGGCCATTTTTTCATGAATTTTGTTTGATAAGAGATACTATTTATATTGTTTGACATGTTGAAAGATACTGAATGAATGGGTGACCATGCGTGTATACTCGACCTAGATTTTAGACACGATACATGAAACCATCGCAAAAATGAATTAATGGTCATGACCATTAATTCATTTTCGTGATGGTTTCATTTAATTTGTCTAAAACCGGGGTCGAATATACATGGTCATCCATTCATTCAGTATCTTTCAACATGTCACACAATATTATTCGTGTAAAACAAAATTCGTGGAAAATGGCCGACTTTGTCCCTATAAATGTCTGCCGGATCAGCTTTCCCAGGCGAGGTCTTGCATTTAGCGCGTACTGTGTTAACTATAACTGAGCTTGCCTATACTGCCAATACACACCAAACGCTGGACCTCGCCGATAGCTTATTTAGGCAATACTTCGAAAACCTAGCGCGCTGATAAAACCTTCCTATTCGCCGCGCCGATGTCCGACTTGTTTTGGCGGTGGGACAGCGCGAGAACAATTATGACCGAATCCATACGTTCGATTGGCAAATGTGGCATCCGGCGTTTTAAAATTTCAACTGGAATTGATCGAATTTATGAATGACAGCATCATGTGAAACATTTGCATGTCTCATGGTTGATGAGCCGTTTTACTCATTGTATTATTGTAAATGAAAGTAATCCCGGGAAATAAAACCCAGATCGCGGCAATGTTTTTGCAACCTTCAATTGTTTGATCCATTCACATCAAACAATTAAGCAGTCCTTGATCGGTAATGCTGTGAATTTAGAATGTAACTACAGGGATTAAATAATACACATAATGAATATCAATCAATCAATCAATCAATCAATCAATCAATCAATCAATTAATCAATATTTATTTCTCATACCAGTTTGGGCAATGAGCGTTGTGGCAGTGGCAAACATATACCAATTCCATTGCAAAACTACAGAGCAAAACACTTTTTGTTCAAGTACTCGCTGATTTTTCCGGACATACAAGAAAGCAGAATCCGTTATTTTTGCTTTTTACATGAAGAAGCATCCACGTGTTCCCCCACCCCCTCCCGAAGTTATGTTTGCGGCAACGCTGGAGCACTTGTGCATAAGCCTCGATATTAATCCTCAAGAGCAGGGCAGTGCGAATGCGTTAAAAGCATAATTTGTCAGCAGCTGGTTTGCTAGGATACCAAATATATAGGCGACTGGTCGTCCAGGTATGACACCGATCAGTTAATGGCAATTCATTGCTATCAACGAACCACCACCCATTTCTTGCATACCATAGCGTTGTGGTATGCAAAGACAGTCTGGCCACCGGATAACCCATCATTATGACGTAGTACAGAGGGCAATACACAATTCGCAAAATGCATATACGCTTCATTGAACGCCATAAAAGCAGCAGTTTCGTATGTTTATATTTCTGGAGCGATATCCTATCGCGTGACGAAAGACAGGGTATGTTCTAAAGGGCTGTCGCTTGCATAATCCTTTGCGCGCAGAATCGAGGGAAACTCTGTGTGCCATCATCATCAGATCCCGAGGAATGCATAGGATACAGACGTCGAAAAGATAGCGGACAGTATCGTAGACTATGTTTGTCACCAACAAATCGCTTTTCTTTGCTTTCTTCGGCGCGCTACTGGTGGTTTTGATTATGTCCGCAACTATAGGACACCTTGGCTTGCCCAGTGGCCAATTCTCAGCGGTATTTTCAGTAATCCCGACGGGGAGACAGAACTTGCCGAATTCAAGTCTCGTCGTCAGTAAAGCAGATATGCAGAGCCAGTCGCCAGAATCTGGAAAGGAAGTGTTGAACGTTTCACACAAATATTACGATTCGACAGCTGAGGGCCAACTCCTCAATCAACGTCACCCCATCGACGACGAAGAGAACCTTTCGAAATCGGATACCATAATCAAGAACACCCAACAAGAGAGGTACCTGCTGCCTGTAGAATACTACAACAGCGGACCCAACTATCTGTATAATCTTTATAAATGCGCCATAGTAATGGCTATGTACCAGAAACGATCGATTGTGGAATTACCGTTCCCTGACCATTTTGGACAACATGCTCTTGACAAGCGAAGCCGTCTACGTACGTTCAATGCCACGTTCGATTTGAGTGAGCTCAAAAGTGTCGTCGGCACCATTTCGATCGATGAGTTTAAAAAGCGCTGTAACAATAGCGTAGACGCTGTTCTTATGTATCCAGAAAGACCATGGGATGACGAAGAAGCGACACACATTTATGAAAACTATGAATTGCACAGAGAACTGTTCGCCTCGCTTCACGGAATTAGACTACCAAATGGAAGCAAAGTTCCAACCAAGGGGGTGTTGTACAGTGACGGGTCTGGGTCACCAAGTGAACGGATGAAGTGTTTGGGAATGTTCAGTATGCTTAAGTTTAGACACGTGAACCTTCCCGACCAGGAAAACATTACTGCGAAAATGGTGAACCACTTTAAGCGAGCGAAGAATGTTCGCCAGATAGCTCAGAGAACAATGGAGAAATTGTGCGAAAAGCGAAATTATCTGTCTATACATTGGAGGAATAAATCTGGTGAAGGGTAGGATAATATCTAGACTATGTTTCCCTGTAAAATGACATTCATACATGAATTGATAAGCCTTTTAAGCATAAACCAGTATTACCCTGAAAATTTTACGATTTTTTTGTGATTTGAAGTTTGTTCCGATTTATCGATATCTGGAACATCGAAAAATATTCAAGTTAGGAAATACAGAGAGTAACGACCATTTTGAATATTAAATATACTTTCAATTGATGTAATATTGCTCACCAATTAACATTTGATAGGGGTTGTGTTTGATTTTAATTTTAAGTATAAATTTAGTAGCGTGGTTTACTAAAATCGCTAACAGAGATTCACGGTGTAAAAGGTAAGCTTCATTATCTGGACATGTGAAACTTTATGGTTATTTCATAATTTAAATGGTTTGTAATAGACATTCTTCGTTAAGTGATTTTTCCGGTGATTTCTCTTAAAAAATGTTTTTTGTTAACATCGCTCAAATTTAGATATAATTTTATGAAAGTCGTCCACTTGACGTTACGCTAATTTCGCAAAATATGTCTTTTGTGCAAACATACCTGCATTGTTCAAGAATGAAGTTGCATTTTTTTGTTGTTTTGGTGCAAATTGCTAGACGTAAAGCGATAGAGCAAAGGCATGTTATATCTAAGCGATAAACCACATCAAGAGACGGTATATACCACGAGATTTTGACCAGTTCTCGACATCTATGCACGAGCGATCGAGTGCATAGTTGTCGTGAAGTGGTCAAAACCGAGTGGTATTCCGTCTCTCGGTGTGCTTTATTGCCACTATATCATATTGGTGTGTTGAAATTCTGGCAAGAAGCGTGGAGAAATTTTCTCTAGCTGAGAGCTCGCGCGTGTTACAACCGTGCTATATCGCGAATTTAGTATGGTTATTTTCGCGTCTCGACCAATCAGTTCGCAGTACTTTCGCCATCAATATAACGGTATGATATTATTCTGAATAGTACCTTTAAGGATAGAATTGAAAACCTTGATTACGACGCTGCACGTTGTGCACGATCCTAGTCTCTAACATATCACCATTTTTAATGGAGCAATCCACTACAATGATATGATCAATGTGGCTACCATTAAAGCACAAGGTTGTGTCTTTGACCATTTGGTTAACACAGAGATAATTAACCATTGGCAAATAAAATGAATGAATATGAAGAAAAAGTAGAAAAAAAATCAAAAACAAATAAAAAGTATGCAAATATCAAATAAAACACGAAACGTAAATAAATTAATAGATAAAACAACAAACAGTCAAATAAATAAATGAATAAATAAATAAAAATATAAATAAATAAATAAATCAATATCATTCCTCTTTTGCGTTGTTGATTTGAATTCTATGAACGTTGGGGCTTTCGCCAAGCCTTATAAATATTATTATAACATTATTTTTCATTGTTATCATAAGAAACCAGATAACAACATATGTACTAAACATCAGGTGAAGCAGCTGTTCAAAATATCTCTTTTAAAATTCATTAAAGACTACATAACGTAAATGCACACATAAGATGCTGAGCAGGACAACATCCTTTCATGCATTATTTGGCATTTATGGTTAGCAAATCTTCCACGATGACAAAATTGTCCAATGTCCTAGATTCTGTTCTAATAAACCTTTGAAAAGGCATCTTTGAAGTACCCGTCGACTCTCTGGTCCGCTCTGCGCCTGTTCGTGTTTCCGTTTTTTTGTTTTTTTGTTTTTTTGTTCCTTTTTTAGACTTATGGTGATTACACGACTACGTGTAAAGCAGTGCATGGCGTGTCCACCCATGTGACACATTGTGATATTTTTGTGGAGTTGGTGTATATGCTACGAGCATAGCACACTCTTTCATCCTTTATTGCCCAGGGCTTCATTACACACGCCCCTGAGAGGGGTTGGAAAATTTCCTCTGGTTTTTCAAAATAGCTCGATGAACCTAAAAAATCCAATTCGTGATAATGTTTAAGCCTCCCCAAATATAAATATCCTCAGTATTCTCCGCTCCGTTCTAGAAGTGGTTTGAACACAGCGTAAAGATTGCATCACTAAAATCGCTACACTGTGTTGCATGGGTATGTGGACAGAACTCTATCTGGAATTATAAACAG
Organism: Ptychodera flava; assembly: GCA_001465055.1. Taxonomy (NCBI): domain Eukaryota; kingdom Metazoa; phylum Hemichordata; class Enteropneusta; family Ptychoderidae; genus Ptychodera; species Ptychodera flava. The sequence goes on from LD349543.1 coordinate 105,944, forward strand.
CTGCTGAGATCGCTAGGCGGTCGTCAGCAAAATATGATCTGATCAGACATAATACTGAGCAACCTTTCCGGTAGATTTGCCAAGTTGGCAGCTGTATGCGGACGTTTTAAGTATCACATGAGCGACACATGGTGAAGGATACCTTTATTTAGGACGGGAATAAAAGCATCATGTTAGAAGAAACATTCGTGCTAACGAACAAGAACGACTTGAACTCACCACTTAGCTTAGTTGGTAGAGCAATAGAGAATTCGGGCAGCATGAGTTCCAATCCTACGCGGGACGGTTTTTCAAAGCTTCAATATTTGCAGTGAAGATACAATCAGATGTCGTTGTATGAGTTTTCTCATAAGTTTTATATATATATATATATATATATATATATATATATATATATATATATATATATATATATATATATATATATATATATATATATATATATATATATATATAAGTGAAGCGCTATATGTTTGCTTAAAGAAAGCGTAATAATAATAATAATAATAATTTATTGTTTAAAGACCACTACACACCTTGTCTCAGTGGTCTGTACATTACAGAAAATTACTGGAAGAACTAAAATAAACGCAGAAAATACAAAATAAGTCACAGAGGAAAGAGTGTAATTAAAAACAATCGATAAAATCAAGCAAGCTAAAATCTAGACTAAAGGATCCTACCTAAAAACAGCAAAGAAAGTAGTTTAAAAAATTTCACTAAAAATGATAAAAAAATAAATAAACTATAAAACATGCAGGTAAAAAATTATATCCAAGTCAACAGTAGCATTGACGAAAAATAATGGTTTTAAGAGACTTCTTAAAAAGAGCGAATTTCTTTATCATCCTAAGTTCGGGTTGCAAACTATTCCACAGTTTAGGGGCATACACGCTAAAAGCTCTGTCACCATATGTTCTAGAAAGTTGTTTCCCGTGATCTTTGACAGAAAAGGGATTCAATCTTAC
>LD349543.1:113952-124419 GCA_001465055.1 Ptychodera flava
CAAGAAAAAGCACATAGGGGAAATGACAGAAATACAAAATTTAATTTTGAAAGTTAGTTGAGTCTGTTCTAAAAGTTAGTTGAGTCTGTTCAAGTTACCGATAAAAATGCATTCATCTTTGTTGGTTTTAAAAATTTGTACTCTAAGACTTAGAATGTAAAGCCCAGTCGTGTGCGGGCGCTCCGTACCTCCGCCCCCGAAAACACGGGGGCGGAGGTACGAAGCTTTACAGTCTATCTAAGACTCGACAACAACCAGATGGGAGCAAGTCAAGTTCGTGATGTAAAGGATGCTGAAACCTGGAATGCAAGATGGAATTTCCTTCAGGCAAAACACGCTTACATGTATCGTACAAGTCGGAGGGAGCCAGTTTGTTGTTCTCCGATATCTGCGCTATAAATCGACGCGGACAGCTTTAACAGACATCGAGTTTATGATGTATGAAGAATAGGTTAATCCCAAGAGAACAAAAAACAACACACGTGTTACGCAAATGATCATCTCACGAAAATGTCAAACATTGAGTATCATACTATTTCGAGTGGCGAAAGGGCAAATTAAGGTAGAATATACCTCGGGGACAGATTTTCGAAATCTCAATTTTTTAAATACTTTTCTGGTTTACCGCTTGTGGGGGCTCATTTTAAAGCTCTTGGAAAAAGTAAAAACCTTCGTCTTGGTTTTCCAAAAATCCAAAATATTTTCTTACCCCATAGATTTAACATAAGGATGGCGGACATTTTGAATTTCAAATATCGAGAAATATAAATAGTAATTTGTTTAGCTAGTACCCAACGTGGCACGGTGACCCCTGATTTTTATTTTTATTTGGTAAGAGAAGGGTTTACAGTTTCACTGAAGAAAGTTTAAGCATATGTTTAAATCTTTCACTGTCGAGGCACATGATGTTATTTGAAGATCTTTAGCGTGCTGAAATTATGAGGTAATGAGTTCGAGGCGTGCGCTTTCCCTCTAAGTTAAATAGCCATGTCAAACACCCGAAAAATTGTTCTGCCGAGTGAAGTTCACGTAAAAGTCCCAACTTTAAAGGCATATTTCTCCTAAATAAATGATGTTTTTTTTTTCATGATACTTCATTTTGATTGTCATAAACTTCTTCTTTCATTTGTAAAGAATTAAAATCGAAAAAATAAAACTAATAAAAAGTTATACAAACTTGAAAATTGGGTTTCGTTCTCTTGCGCGGATCGCCAGAAAAGGGTGATTTTGCGACCCCTATATTAAATGGAACATTCCACTGAAACGTATGGGCCGATTTCAATGTATGACCCCTTGTTGGAAACGTCAGATAATTCTCTAATGCGTCAGAGCCCCGATATTGCGATATTCACATGTTGTCATCTTTGGAAATTGAAAGAAGAAATTTTATCGAAAATCTCGACCTCAAGACAGCAAAATTTTGGATGAGCGGCTGTGTGATGATAAAATTTAGTGTATATTTAGTAAGATTCGAAGGTTTCATGAAATTTTGTTGAGCGGTTTCGATGGAAATTGATCGACAAGTACGTTGAGCGCGATCGGGAGGTAGCGTGAGTGCCACAATCGACATTTCCCCTGCAAAAATTTTTGCCCACGGGCCTTTGTTTGCCGTGTTGGCTGTCGACATAGCTGCAATAATTGTAGTCCACGTGTCTTTGTTTTGCCGTGTTGGCTATTCAGCCACTGGCATGACTTGAGTGAGGCCAGTGTGTACGCTATCGCGTACTGCGTAGACAGTTTGGATGAGTGTATATTCGCGTAAAAACAAAATATTTACTCGTAGTTTTGGAAAGTTTGAAACCACTGTGATTCAGGATTTACTTCAGAAGATGCTTTAAAAATTTTTTCTGAACGAATGGACAATATGGCTTTATTGTTTGCAAATGCTAATAAACATTGGGTGGCAGCTCGCAGTATGCAAAACGAACGAACTTTGATGGAAATTTTTGACCTCAAGACAGCAAAATTGGGGGAAAATGTCACTTTCTGATGATAAAGGTTAGTTCATAATTAGTACGATTGTGAAGTGTCATGAAAATTTGACAAGCTATTTTGATGGAAATTGGTCGACAAGTGCGTTGAGTCAATTAGAAGCCCGAGCGCCACCGACGTTATGATCGAGCAAGGCCGGGTGCGTGTGCTCATAGATTGTATATAGTCGCGTAAAACAAAGTATTTACTCATATCATTGGAAAGTTTGAAACCACTGCGATTCAGAATTTACTTCAGAAGATGCTTTGGGACTGGTAAATTTTCGTAAACTTAACAAAATGTTACTTTCTTTAATGTTAACAAATGCAAACAAAATTTAGTGGCAGAATGCATACATCGCACACCATGAGTGGTTCTTATGGGCTAGTCTGGCACCAATGATGTAGTTACCCATTTAGCTGACTTATTGCTAATTACAGAAACTTACAATGAATAAATCTTTTTGAAATGTAATAATTTGCATAAATTAGCATACCTGAAAGGCTGATCAGGGAAACTACATAGGATATGGTCAGACATCATTTTGAATGATTTCATTTAATTCATCATGTTTGAAAACCTAAAAATTGAAAATTCTATGTCTCTATGTGGAAGAATAATCGAGATATTTAATTTTTGCATATTTAATTAGATGGACTTAGTTTTTCTGTGAACGCACTGTTTTTACGGTCGGTGAAATTAGATAACATTCAAATTTTGACCGCATATAATTTGTAGTTAAATAAGTTTTTTTCAGAGTGAATGGCCACAATTGGTTTCAAAAGGAATATTGCAACAGGTTTTAAGCTTTCATCAAAGTTATTTATGTATTATTTCTGATATATTGACATCAAAACTCCATTAAAATTAAAAACGTTAAAAACTTTTAATGAACGGCAGAAAAAAATACGAAAATTTATCACTTAAAAAATCTGTATCTCCGGAACTACTCGTCCAATCTTGATCATTCAAGGCTTGTTTTGTTCCCCTCATTCCAATTCTCTACTCCAAATATTTAAAATTGGCCTGACATGGCTACCAACGTTAAAAAGTTTCCTGCGAGGAAGGTGTGGTAAAAGTCAAGACTAGTCACGTGATTATTAATAATTCTTGACGGCTAGGCTAGATTCATTTCTGCATCTACTCAGTATGAAAACCTTTGAAATGACCTCCTTCCGGTAATTGAAGGTAACGCTTGGGCCATGGAATGACAGCGGAAACGGTCTGCTATTACTAGAAAACGCAACCGCGGATCTCCAGACGCATCGTTACATGATCAATCAGATTTTATTTTACAGAACTTAAACCAAGGTATGTGTATTTTCGACAGGAGCAATATATTCGGGTCAAAAAGCAGTGATGTGATTGGTCAGTAGTTTCTACCGGCATTTACTGGCCACCCGAGGGCGCAATTTACTCACGACTTCCATAAAAGGCGATCTGTGCGACTGATACTCCCGGTGACTAAATGAGTGAAAAATAAAGAGTACTAATAGGCATTGTGTCAAACTTATAACCACAAGTACGTTTTACTATACCTAGTAATCTGTTTGACTTGCTGAAATTTAATGACACGAAAGCATTTTGTATCGTCAGCATAGACAGCTGAAGTAATCTAACGAGATACACAAATTGGCATGGTATTGACAAATAACAAAATAAATTAGTTGGATAATTAGTTAGAGAATGTGGGATTTCATGGTGACATTAGCGACATCGGCCCTCTTTTATCGGATAATTTCGTCGAAGATTCCTAGTAAGAGAGTACCAGGATCATGAGAGCAGTGCGCTCTGTACAATTATCGGATCTATTAATCCGATTGAGCAGCATGTCAGGCATGTGCTACCAACTCATATCTAATATAATATTACATTCTAAGTTAGAAACTGAGCTATATCACCGATTTTATCTGATAATGTCCGATAAAACAGAATGTCGGGCATGGGCCACTCGCCAACTCTTCTGATATAAGACTTTAACTTAGAGGTTAGACGATAGAATCGTTTTATCCGATGTTATTCGGTGAAACATCAAGACGGGCATCAGCCACTATACCCAGCCTTTCTATTAGACTCTAACTTAGACGTTAGACGATATTATCCGATAATGCTTAAAGTGCCAATGTCACAGTTTCCTCGACATCTGATTACCCTTGGCTTGGAATACGCATTAACAATTCCGCAGAGAGGTGCTGTGCTAATCGTGAACGAGTAAACAAGAACCACGACTACAGCGAGTAACTATATATCGAAGTGTATCTGTGGACTTAGGAAATAACTCACTCGGTTTCAGCGCATTCAGTTAAAGCCCCAATAGCTGCGAATTTTATGCATTATTTTCATTATTTTATTTTCAAACCAAAGTTGGTTCGTGTAAATATGCTATCTGAAGGATGTACATGTGTATAACAGTATCACTACTTGCTGATTTGGACCATTCCTACACGTTTTACGAGGTTGAATAATAAGTGGTTGCCGCACCCATAAAATGGCGCCCCCACAGAAAAGTACAAAAAAACAGTATTTCCCGTACATTCACATCGTGATCATACCAGAAACAAGCGTGATGCCTTTCTCTTGAATGTACAACACACGATGGCCAACATTTTGTTGTTGTAATCTTTATTTCTCTCTCATACAATTATTTTTGGGAAAACGACGGGAAATATAAAATGATGTTAAAACGTTTGAATTTACATGCCACTTTCGACACTTATGACAATGTTATACAGTTTTTTAGTCATTAATGGGTCTTATTCAAAGAAAACTCTTAGGAAACTGAGGATATTACACATTCACATCTATTGGGGCTTTAACATTGTTGAAAAACCCCTAGATATTGTTACCCTTGTCTTATAACACTAGATGAGACCTGCGGTCCAACAGGAGAGCTCCATGCATACAAACCGGACAATTCTCTCTGGTAAATAAATGTTCAACATGGGTCTGTGCGTGCCATCTTTCTGTTGTTCAACTTGAACACCCCACAGAGCCCATAATGGCGCAAGATTGTGACGATTTTGATGTGTAATATCTTACAGGAGATTGTCAGGATCTTACAAAAGGGTACAGTACCCAGAGTTTACGATCAAGACTCCATATTGACGCCGAATGGAACAGATATGGCGATGTTCCAAGACCCTTACTTCATGTCATTGTTAGAACAAGAAATCTGCCTTCGTGAGTACTTCACACCTACTTTCCGGAATTTATAGCCTAGCCTTGATAATTATTCGACATTTCATATACATCTTTGAACTATCAATAACTATCAGTTTTGCTCATTTTTGTTTACCTTTTGCATTCTCATTGTTAAGATATGTATTCACGTCCAGACTTAAAATTCAGTATCCTACAGTAAAAGAGTATGCAAGAAAGATGATATGGCGTGTGTGTAGATGGGCTAAACACTTGGGATTTCATCATGCTTTGTGGTGTCGAACGAGAAAGCGCAACTGGTGCACCGAACGGAAATACTGCAAAATGGCCAAATGTTACATGCATTGGGACGCGGCGCCGTAAATGCATGATTAAAACACTAATGTGCATCCGTCCGAATGTTTGTAATTATGCAAATTCACTGCTCACCGCACACGTCAACTCGCACATTTTCCCTTCAGACACATGAATAATAAACGCCGCTTATAGGTACACTTTACCACAATGTCTGGCGAAAATGTCCAACTCCATTGGTGGGAGCGGGCTTGGGATGCCTTTGTGTAGCAAAACTAGAAAACTAGAATTTTGGAAAGGTTCTTGCGATAAGATCTCAGTGAAAATTATAGATGTAACACCATAAATTTGGTGTGCGTTCTTCGTAGTTCAGCGCATCCACATTTTTGTGTTAACCCTTAAAATTTTACAGAGCTGCTTTGCAATCAAACTTACACACCAAGAACTTTTTCAATACAACCACTCAACATACTACCTCACTCTTTTCTTAACTGGTGCAGTTCACTTCCTTTGATGTGAAAACCTAACAACCACCTTATGACGCTCCAAATGTTTCAAAAATATGTATCGCCAGTGGATATAAATAAGAGGCCAATTATTCTCTCAAAGGAAAATTGAGATAAAAACCTGTAAAAAGATCACCTAGAAGAAGTATTTTGTCCAATTATATGGCTGATTTTTGTCATGATTTTAATTTTTATTAAAAAGAAGCTTTTGGTTTAAAACATGCCGGGGTACTATAAGTGGTGTGCATCAAGAGAAAATAAACGGCGTAAAATCGAAATTACAGTGCCCCCATTGAAATGAAGCTTTGATTAAATTACCATTTAAAAAAGGACAATAAAAAGGGGTTCAAATACTGTTTTGTTGAAGACATTTGAAGCATTTCTACAATAGCTTTCATCTTGAAACCGTCTTTGATGGATAATTGTACCTTTAAGTCATCAATATCACACTATGGACACCCAGGTTTACCGTTGTGATATCGTCTTAGAGTCCACTATTCAAATTACGAGTCGCACAACGTATATACAAAAGACAAACAACAACAACAACAACAACAACAACAACAACAACAACAACAACAACAACAACAAAGAATAACGATAGCTATGTATTGCTACGAGACAACACGGTTGGAATATCGCGGGCGACCGCCGTTGTTTTGCACGTGTAACTCTGCTAGACTGTATGCGTGACGCTGCCGTTTACTCCTGTGCTTCTTTTTAATGACATCTGACAACATATTGTTATTATCTGCTATTTAAATGCGCCACAAAATTTATAAAGTTTTCAGACCAGAACGACCAAGTCCCTTGCACTGTTGCGCATTGTACATGTACATTCATGATGTCTTGGAGGGAATTAAAAGCACGCCTATGAACACAGGGCGTTGAATATTATAGATGTTACTCTTCGAAAGTACTATAGCAGATTGCCTTTACGCGACACTCATTATTCATTAATTTATTTTTGAATACTAAGAAATCCTGCTGATTGAAATGACAGAATTCGTCACCCGGTGGTATAAAGGGAAACAGTCGTCGGAACTGCGCCTGTGCGAGTTTCTTGTTTACAAACAATGTATTTCATGCACGACATCTATATGCACCTCATCATCATAGCTGCAACATTTAAATTGTACGATGTAGACTATGACGGACATGTTTTAACTTCATCAATCACCATCGTACCTTGGATACAGTGTTGCCATTGGTCGTATTGGTCCCATACGACCTTTGAGAGCAGTTCCGACGACTGTATCCCTTTAAAATGCTTCAAGCTACGACAACTTCATTGACCGATGATATCAAAATTGATTTCAACAATTTCATCTTCATATCTCTTTACATAGGTTCTACTCTATAATTAGAGTGAGTTGGAATCCACTGGCTGTGGTGGTAAAAATCTGTACAAATATTTTTTTTTAAATTGCACTATTATTCTGCAATCTGTCGTGGCTTCTTCCTATGTCGATGAAGCATCTTACTTTCGGTGTCGGTTTCTGTTTCAGAATCAGGTCTGTTCTTGTCAACGACAAACTCAAATTGGTCTTCTTTTGTGACTGCCGTTATGAGGCAACAAAAATTACCTGAAATTCAGATGGAAAGGCTACCAAGCTGGAATCCTGTTCCTAAGAAGAGAAGACTATAGCATTTCCTCCTGTCGTGACTTTTTGTGTGGGTAGCGCCCTCACCGCTACTCAATCGACTCATTGGTTGTCGGAGTGATTTAGAATCAAAAATAAGGAAGAGTGAACATGGAACCGTACTGTTTACAACTTCGAATGACAATATCATGCTGTTATCTTTTGTGAGGGCGCTGTTTTGAACAGTGATCAACAAGTTGGGACAAAATCCGTCCGCACGCTGACCGTTAAAGCGTTAGCTTCGGAGCGAACTTGGTAGCTTTACCACACACAGTACGTGGTTAGGTAAGATTAGTTAACATTGGATAAAATGGATGACTATTGGTTGATTTTCTGATCTCAGAACAAAACGCTTTGTGTTTACACAGTAGCTTCAAGTTGCCGTTGAACTGCCTTACGTCGTCGCAAGACTGTCCTTTCGACTTACTGATGCCATGAGATAAATTTTATCTTCAAAACTATTAAGAAATATATATCTTTAACATCGTAGGGTATGGAATCTGAATATTATCGACGTGACGATGTAATGCATATTAGGTTGATTTCAACTTTTTCCGCTAGCGTATACCGAGAGTGCTGAAAAGTTCAGCATACGCATTTTAAAGTGCTTCGGATCTAACTGTAGACGTTTAACCTAGATTTCAACCGTCGTCAGCGGTGTAGCTTTCGTGCCATCTTTTTAGGGGTAAAATGGTAGACGTCGGTCAGCTGCCTGAGTTCATATATTCTGCATGGCTTGAAGCCTTCGATTTTCTCAACTTCACATTACTATAATTACAGTTATCATATATATACCCATGCCCATATTGCTACATCCTAGTGACGTTCACCGTAAAATATCAGCCATGATATTTCACGGTAAACTTCGAAATATGCACGATAAACGTCATCGGTTTATGAGTTCTCCCGAACTACATTAGCAATTTGTTGGTAAATAACGTAAACAAACAAAATGGCTGCCGGTATCCCTCCCGGCCTGCGAAGCGATGTCGCCGACGTAAAAAATTGAAGGGCTTCGAGGAACACGGGTAATTCTGGTTGCCAAATACGGAAATAAAATGTTGAGTCTTGTAATGTTTTCCCGTGGTTTTCCTGTTACAGTTCTCGTATTTTTTTGGCCAAGCTCTAGCAAACATTCTGCCGTTCGCACGGCGCCGACACACTGCACGGCTGCACGGTCTACCCCCGAACATGTATTGAGCGCGTGGCGTGACAGCGATGTCGCGCGCGCGACGACTGTTGACATGGCAACTCTCAGGGTAAACAAGCAAAATGGCATCCCCTCTCTGCGCGAGCTCCGTGCCGTACGACGATCGCAATCAGAATAGATTTAAAGCTGAGCAGTTTTTGATCGGTTACAATTGTAATAGCATATTGCACCATAAAAGGTTCCTCCTGTATGACGATTTTTATATCCCGGTGTCTTTTAAAGTTTCTTTTGGGGGTTCATGATTGAGATACAGAGGACTTGCAGCGATGTCGCGCGTGATGTTGACTGCATCGTATACTTTATGAATGAAGCCTGTTCACATAAACATTCCGATATTTATGCGCAAGGCGTAATAAAGTAAAGCCTAAAAATTTAAGGTTTTTCGTACTATTAGTAAAATCATGGGCATGGGTATATAATAAATCGGTTATTACCCAAATCCTTGTGTCGTATCAGCATGAGTGTCATTTGTGCTGCGTCAGACACGAGACGAAGTCGAGTGTCTGACGCAGCATAAATGACACAGAGAACAGGCGATATTGGGTAATAACCTCCAACTATCGATCTTGAGAGTTGTCTTATCGTGAAGTGATATGGTATCATATACTCACTCGGAAATATGTCGTAGAAAAATGTCGATGGTGATGGTGAGTAACTGAGATAACTTGGATTTGGGATTTTTATCATTATTTCCGGAATAATATCGCGATCGTTTTCATAGGGAGGTAATTTTCGACATGTTTGTTCCTCGGCTGATTAAAGGTCATAAGGTCGAGTCGGGAATAATGTGCCAAGTGTATCTGTAGCTTTTTGTTTTGTTTCCACTGTCTCGTCCTAAACGACTCAAACACTCTATGGCCCTAACTCCTTTGAATTAAAGAAAAACGACCTGTATGCGCTACCTTGCCTTAAGATGGCGCCCTTGCTGCTTGCATACGTCCGCTGTGTACTTATTTTATCCCTACGAAATAAACATTGAGGTAAACGAACGTGAATTCATGCTTTGTATTTCACTATTAAATAGCAGCTACAAAACAGTTTACTAAGTAAATATGGAAAAGACAACATGCACGTTAGCAAAGGTAAGTGACTGCACAGTATTATATATTATTGCCTGAATACATGGGTTTATGTGCCCGAGAGCAGGTGACAATTTGCCCGACGCAAGGAGGGCAAATTGTCTCCTGCTGCGATGGCACATAAACCCATGTATTCAGGCAATAATATTTTTATTACATGCCTCTTCACAGTCAATACTACATGAAATTTAGTTACATGCAGGGCATTTTCAAACAATTTTACCATTATCAACCAGCATCAAACAGATTTTAACAAAAATCAAAATAGAAGTTCACGCATGGATATTTTACATCTAGCGTTAAGCGTCTACTCTGACGTCGAAAACGTCGAAGAGCTTCACTGGACCGGGTAACCACGGAAACCGGTCAGTACATCGTTCACTGGCCCGCTAACTCCCCGGATGTTCCTATTCAAATCAATGCACTGATTTACACTCACATCCAGGCATGTAATAATCTGTCTCTAAACCCCAAGAAATGAGGGCCTATGGTTCAATGGCAAATATATGTTCCAGTCGTCTTTTTGGCCTTCCCTAACATCTATTGATACTCATGGTCACCCAAAAATCAGAGAGAGAGAGAGAGAGAGAGAGAGAGAGAGAGAG
>LD349543.1:137540-153300 GCA_001465055.1 Ptychodera flava
CAATCGAGTGAAATAAGGTGCCGGCGTCGCCTACTAACGTTTGTGCGCATGTGCAGAAAGAAATAGTCGTCTGCTACAAAAATGAACGGTTGATAAAAATGCGTAAACTTGGTCGGACGGCAAGCCAAAACTGCAGAAACGTTTAGCTACAAATGTAGTTTATAACAGTTTATAACTTAACATTTTCATGATTAATTATTTTATTATTTAATTATCTTGTTTATATTTTCCAATACAAGGATCAAGCGAACAATGCGTAAAAAGCCTTTTCATGGTTATCTAAATCCGATTAAGTGGGACATCTTTCGTTCACTTGGCCTCTGCATTTGTTCGATGAAACCTTATTTCATCTTCGTATTTTGACAATACATTGATATTTTTTGGGGGGGCCTTCGGTACTTTTTAACAGGGATACCGGCGTGCCTATCCTATTTGAACTAAATTGAGACTACAATTTGATGGGACTAATAAGGCAAGTGTCATGAAATGGAAGTCTTTACACTTTTAATTTCACAAATCGATATAATTGTGCAAAAAACCCCGGAAATATGGTTTTCATCGATCAATTTCACAACACATAACTTCATTCACTTCTATGGAAACGTTTTGTGTGTGTATAAATGTTATTTTGAAACGATACCAACTGAAAAAAAAAACTTTGGAATTGATGATAGACGAGTTAGGGATTTTTATGATATGTTCCTTACTTTCTCGTTAGTTTTAGGCACAATAAATGCTAAAGTGAGTCAGGAAAATTTCAAAATAACCTTGACTGACTGAAAACACTGTCAATAGATCGAAAAACGTATGTTGGTTGAGGCAAAACAACAAACTGATATTCGTGCCAATATTTTGGTGACCAAGAAAATATATCGAAGTTCACATATTTTCATGAAGTTATTAATATTGGCCATATGTTTTGAGCGATAGTGGATCTAATAGTCTCATACATTTGTTTTTACTCGTAGCATGCGCACAATATTGCATTTTTTGAATAGTATTTTTAAGAAGGTCTGCAAATATGGTGTCATATTTAACATTCAAATTTTCAAGTTGTTCAATTTTTGAAACCTTGTGCAAATCAAACTATCCCAAATTAGTTCCAACCGTGTTTTTTTTATTTTCGTATACCTGCCAGTTGGCATTATAGGTTAAGACTGAGTCAATATAATATATATCGCTCTGAAGGCCATTACATCTTTGGTAGACAATTCCATTTTATGAAGATTTGATTTTATATCATGTGTGTGATTAAATAACATTGATGGCCTTTAGCAATCTAGATCTCCGTGTGGAATTGACCGACGTGCCGCTGAGCCAGAGAATCGCGCACTGCCACGGCGCGTCAGTGTCTTTTGAGTTGAACACGGTGAGCAGTCTCTGCGGCGACAGTATTGAACAGAATTGAATGTAGTTTCAGTGAGAGGGAGAGCGATCATAAACCTGCAGGTGTTATTTGAGCGACATTTCCATCAATAAAGCCGTAAAATTGGTTATAGATGCCATTGTACGGTGAATACGTGCGTGGACCGTACGCTGGCTTTTTAAGAGTGGCACGAATTATAGCGTACCCATAGATTTCATCACTGCGTAATTTTATATTTTTATTTTTTAATATTATTTCGCAGATTTCCCGCCACTTCTCACTTTTTCTGAAAAATATCAGTATTCATGTCAACCAGGCAGCATGAATCACCGTACTGTATATCAGTTACCCAGCATCTGATATATTTAATTAAGACTATTGCAATTATCTTTCTAACATTTTTCTATTTCAATTATTAAAATACTATCAAGCAATCACATGTCGGTTAATGAAAAACATGCATTATTATTTTTCTGTGAAATTATCTTCAAATGGAAACGTAGAATCGAAAACAAAATCTTATAAATAGCCCATTCTTTGTTTAAGGTGAGCCATGCAGCTTGTGGCACCAGCCATTCTACTTACATAGTATTCTGATTATGATTGTTTGCGTAATAAACGTTCACAGCCGGGTCACAATATTTTCCGATATTTCTTTATATTAGAAAGTGGTTCGGTCAAAATGTTTAAATGGAATCATAATTTTAGGTCCAAACATCTGACCATTTTAGTATCGTATCCTGTCGCACTAACTGTAGGATCTCACAGTCAAAATCTGAACATGGTTTTAGGGGTGGGGAGTAAGACGGGGACATGCACATACACACAGACAGGGGTACGGTAGAGAAAGAAGGCCGTTACTCATCTATTTATACTATATTAAAAACAAAATACTGATCCGACTGATTATGCTAATTTTGCGTTTCAAAATTTGCATTTTTTTGCCCGAGATATTCAGGTACGTACGCTACTGTGAAGGTCGCAACCACTACATGTGTGTGATCATATGCAATGTTGGAAGACCTGCATACACTATATCGTGTACACTGTTCGCGTTTTTTTGTGGAAGTCACACATGTACATTTCACTGCGACAGCTGTTAGCGTGTGTTGTTCTTGGAGTTTTGATAACGACGACAACACAATGAAATTAAATTCGGAACGATCGATTTCACTAAGAATTGCCGAACACAAGAGCGAAATGGAATTGTGGCGATATAATTTTCATAATTCAAAGTACATTTTTAGGAGATGCTGTCACGAACGCACGAGTGGTCAAGTTGCCACGGTAACATGCTTGCATGATTTTCTAGGTTAGTTCTTAAATGCCAATACACGTGCCGTATGTTTTTTCCTCGTTGCTGGGAAGCAGCTGGATGACGTCAAAATTGACAGGTGGTGGGCATAAATAAACGAATTAGAAGGGGAAAAATAAGTGAAAATTTCAACTTGAAAATTATCGTAATTATAGCACAATTTAGACCATAGACTGCATTCCCATCTTTACATCCATCACTACTTAATTTGATATGTTCATTGCATCATTTCTAGATATTCTGTAAAGCTAATACAGCTTCGTTAGGTAATGTTAGAGTCACCGAGTATCTCGGTATAGTGGCCAAAGTTTAAATATGGTTTTACATGTCTATTTTTACTCTCGTACCGCCTGCTAATTTCCCGTGACAATGATTCGCATGCTTAAAATACATAAAAAAATTCTAACTTCCTGGTACCTCGCTTGATGAAAAAAACATTATTTCTCCACCCTAATTGCAGTCCCTTTCCCTTGAGTGATTGACGCGACACTTGGCTCGACATCCACAGCTCAACGAAAATATCTTTGGGGATCTATTCACTTGCATTATAAAACAACAATGTCAACAACAGCAATGACAACATAGCGAGCAACGAAAAAAAGATGTGTCGATCGTCTCAGTCTGCGGCAGACGAAAATCGTCACGGTTCGCGTTTAGGACAGGAGTCTGTGCTAGGTTTAATACATGAAGTTCAGTCCAACACTTTCGTTCGTCAGCGACAGCGCCGACATTTTGAGAACCAAAAAAATACAAACTGTTTAGCAGCAGATAGTGAAGACAAGGAACAACTTGAAAATTGCAGAAAAGGATCAAATCATGAAGTAGCCGATTGAAATGTCCTTTTCTTAAGGCAGAATGCACCTGGGGACAGATATGCAGACTCTCAAACTTTTACAATTCTTTTCTGATGAACCACTTGTTGGGGTTCATTTTAAAGCTCTCGATGTAAGGTGAATTTTAACCGTTTCAGTTTTTCGAAAAAAACATTCTCCAAGGGGTTAACATAGGGTTGGCGGCCATTTTGAATTTCAAATATTGAGGTAAATCTTGGGTAATTTGTTTCTCTAGTACTAAAATTTGCATGGGGACCTCCTATTTTTATTCTTGATTTTGAAAGCGAATGGTTAAAGTTTTCCTTTAAAAATTTTGAGCGAAAGTTTGTCTTTCACTTTCGAGGCGCACATAGTACCTTTATAAGGGGGAAGATTTGCAATAAGTGTACATGTATGCCATAGTGCGATGGCGTTCCGTGAACTGATAAAGTATTTTGAAACTCCAACAGTCCGCGCGTGTGTCTCTACATATTTTAACGCTTTTAACGCTTTGGGGTACTTCTATCTCAATGTTTCCTATATTTTGTTTGTTACTAAATGTCACTTGTTGTGTCGTTTACCCTTTGAGCGCCAAAGTCAACTATTGTTGCCTTTATAGGATATAACATAGCCAGCAACATTTTTCAGATCTAGACAATTTTTTCCAGATTTTACCCAAAATTTTGGTCAAAAATTGTAGCCATTGAAAGGCTATGTCCATTTGATCCAAAATTACCACAAAATTACAGAAATTTTTATGAAATCAAATGTTACACTGAAATTTTGGTGCGAAAAATTACAGCACTCAAAGGGTTAACTTGACACCGCTGTGCGTGTTATTGAGCCTGCACTATTCACAGTTCCTGTGCCAAACTATCAGTATGACTCCATACTTCTTCGGAAAAGGACACTTCTAACCTTTGAACTTTCATTTAGAAGAGGGAAATTTCATCTTATACGGACGCAGTACTTTCAAGCCGGGAGAGGACAATGTGAACATAAAGCCCGGGCTTTCATATAAGATTGACGGGTAACCCTTGCATAAAAAAGGTTTCAATATACGTACATCCGAAGGGAAAATGATGTCTACAAGAACTTTCTTGAACTGTCCATCCATTCATTTTGGCATTGACACGCATGCGTTAAAATATGTAGACAGACAAACAGGCAGTCAGAGAGACAGATAGACAGACACACGGACTTTCAAACTGCTCCATCAGTCGACGAAATGCCATCGCACTTGACATTGACTTGTGACATACATTGACAGCAAACCTTCCAAGTTTTTCAAAAAAAGTCGGTACATTTGAAATGTTGTTTCTGTCAGTGTTTCTGGATTTGTATTTAAACAAGCGATTAAAAAACTATCATTTTGTAGACGGTCTCGTCATTTGAGCGGGTATATGCAGATCGACAGCTTTGTCGTTTCATCCGGCTCATAGATATGCCTCTGAATAGGAGCGGATATTCACCGGTCGACGAAAGCATCATGACCCTTTTATGCTATTTTCAATGGCACTTCCTTCGATCAGTTCTCGTTTCATGGTGGTGGGAAGTCTGAGAACATAATCAAGTCTTTTTACCAGAATTGCGTGGTCTGATATAGAAACTGGCAAAGAAGGTCCACCAGCTTTGCGAGATTGGTTGCGACACAGTGGATAGAGGGACTGTGGTTGCGATAAATTCAGGAGACAGCTGCAGAGGTTTTCAGAGTAAACAAACAATACTGTAAATCAATGCGTTTACTTAAAAAAAGTGCCCTGTTCTTACTGACGTCGGCTTGGGGTGAAATATTCGGAATTTTGTGGCTTCATGTCAGTTGAAAAAGGATATACTGGGGGGGGGGGGATAGACGCTTGCATTGGCCCAATCCGAAAAAGACTTATGGAGGGTCAGATGACCTTCAACCCGTGTCAAACGAGAAATCGAAAAATTGGGTGAGTGAGATATTCGACTTGGCATACATAGCGAGACAGGCCAGCAGCATGTTTAGCGCCTTGACTATGTCGAAAACGAAATATATGACGCCTATCGTCATCTATTTGTCAGATTTAAACCGTGAGTTTGAAGTATGAGCGCGCATACAACCACCTCATTGACACGGGTACAAGAGCTATCGAGCCGGTGCAGACAAGTGTTACAAAAACCCCATTGACTGTATTGCCGTATCAAGTCAGGCGTGGAGAACTCACTTGCATTGCCATTCCCGTGTGCGCCAAGCTCGGTGTGCAGCGTTTCTGTCCGACCAAACTCTGCCTTGCCCGTTGTATGAGTTTCACATCAAGTTTTAGCCCTAGACATGAAATATTGCTAATTGGTGACGACTGTATATAGGGCAAGCCTTATTAAGTTGCTCGAGTTCACACGAGGACATGGCGTGCCTTTACGAGACAAGCACCCCGGCTGCAAATTGGCTAGTTGTTTAGCATTCATGATCGGTGTCTACGGCCATTCGACTCTTAAATGGTACAACGCATTGTGCCGTCCAATTATGAGATCAGAATGACTTGGACCCAAAGAATGTTTTCTGCTCTGCGGACCCCAAATCAGTCACCCCATCGCAGTGTTTGGCAGCCATATAAAAAGCCTCCGATTCAACAAGCCCTACAGACGGACAGTGAACAATGAAGCACTGTGGCATAGCCTGAGTTTGTGAGTTAAGTATTTCAATTGTCGGTCCAAGTGCTTCAAGTGTTCGGCTAATGCCTCGTTTTAAGCGCTAGATATAAAGAGCTAAGTTGACAACAAACAAACTACAATTTTAGACGTCTGGAATTCCGGTCCCTCACCTCTTCGTCTGCTAGTCCTCAGCCTGTGTGCCGCGCCGGCGGTCGTGTCGTCCGAGCGATCGCTGCTCGTCGTCGAATAAGATAAATGCTTCCTGCAGGCACCAGCACGTAAATTGCGTTGCGACGGGTAACACCGTCGATCGACGTATGTGGGTTCGACCTTGTGTTATACCATGCACGACCGAACACCGCTTGCCTGTCTGCGTTGAGCGTGTTATTAACGGGCTTGTAACATCATCGACAGTACAAAGGTAAAATAACAACATGCACATAGGTAAGATAGCCTGCGTATAATCTCATTCATATGTTAATAAACCTGTGCTCTTCCAATCGTTCACAGTGCATCGCACACCGCACTCCAGTATTCCATTCGTTGCGGGTCACATCACTTTTCTATCGGGGGCTGCAGCCTTAATTTTCAGAAATGAGAATTCATATTTCCAAAATATTTCTGGAGATTCCAGAGCGCCCTCAACGTACAAATAAAAACTAGCCTATACCAGGACACCCTCATACAGGTCCCTGCCTAAGTTTGCTGCTATTCAGATGTGTGTGAATTTAGTTGGATGGGAGCATTCAAGCGTTCAGTTGGAAATTGTAGTGGCCATCTCCGATATCTCATTTTTTATGAAAGAGTTTTTGACACTGCGACAATTGTTGATCGTATCATGCACTGAAAAGACAGTATTGGTATATAGGAGTTGAACGCTCTCCTTTTCCTATTGTCCTTTTTGAAGGTTTAACGCGTGACTTGCATCTGAAACAGCAACAAAATAGGTGCAACAGACTATTTTGTTTTAAAAAGCAATCCAAAGATATCATATTTTGTGGTTTTCCCGGACAGAATGTGAGGTACATGACTTCCCTTTTTTTTAAAAAAAAAGATAGTGTGTTACAAAAAGAAGATGCATAACAAAACGATTAGCGGAGCGTATGCAACAGACAATGCGTGTAGACGCAATGAATGTAAACCAGGCTTACAGATGTCTTCAGAAGTGGGTTGTCTGTTGCAAGACTTTCTTTTCTTTGACGATACACACGGACTTTCACCGTCTTTAGTCGAGTTCATTCACCCGGAAGCCAAATGCGCCGTTGGAGATTTTCGAAATCCCTTTTTCAAAAGCAACGGAAGCTTTGTCGCTTCATTACTGGGGTGGATCCACAGCAAAATGGTACATTTGGCTAGTGTAGCGGCCACTGAGGGAAGAATTTGCCGGTAAAGTAAAAGCAGAATCCTTGGCTGCCATCTCGTCTTGAATCGTGGAATCTAGTTTTTAGTTAGAATGCGCCTTTGTGCACAGATATTCGGACCTTCAATGTTTTCAATTATCGTTTTGGGGTCTATCACTTGTTAGGACTCGTTTTGGAGCTTATAGAGCAAGTAAAGTTTTCACCGGCTTATTTTGTTAAGGTAGAACGCGTCTCGGGGACAGATATTCCGACTCTCAAACTTTTACAGTCCTTTTATTACATAAAACTTGTGGGGGCTCTTTTTGAAGCTCTTGGTGTGAGAAAACTTTTTCACCGGCTTAATTTTTCAAAATTTGAAAATTTATTTTTCTCTATAGAGTTAACACAGGGATGGCGGTCATTTTGAATCGGTAAACCTTTAGTAATTTGTTTCTCTAGTTCCAAAATTTGCACGGTGACCCCCGATTTTTATCTTGATTTTGAAAGAGAATGATTGAAAGATTCCTTAAGGAAATTTTTAGCAACAGTGTAAATCTTTCACTTTCGAAGCGCATACTACATTAAAATCGAAAATTCAATTTTTCCCATAGACTTTTTTTTTACAACAGGGATGACAGCCATTTTGAATGTTATGTGAATGTAAATATTGGGTATTTTGTTTCTCTGGTATCAAATTTTGCATGGCGACTCCTGTTTTTCTCCATTTCGAAGAAAAGTTTCCTTACGGCAAAGTTTAGTGAAAGTTTAAGTATTTCTAAGTCGAGCCGTGCACTACCTTAAGCGATCCTAGAGTGGATCTGAATACAAGACTTCTAGCTATGGGAATACAAAATTTGATACTTTTTAGCCGATCAAATGAATATTGAAAGAGTCAACTTGTTGAAGATAAACATTGTCTTTATCTCTTACGATGGAGTTTCGTTCCTTCAGGAGAAAGACGATTACAATTAGGTACTATGGTAGGAATTTTAATTCTATCTCCGCTTTGGTTTGTAGGATTAGACAATTAGTCCGCCGATTAGCGAGTGTAATCGACCAACCAATCAGACAGGAGTTCGTGACTGACAGTGTCTGTCCGTCAGTCAGTTAGATCAAAGTCTAAATCGTAAGTTGAGGGCGCTACAGCCGATCGCTTTCCCAGATCATTTACACATGCACTATTTACACTATGTGATATTTCAGCCCAACAAATATTTTGCGTCGTTTCATATGTTACGTAATCCAGTTTCTTTTTTCATTCCACACAACTACAGCAATGACCGAAAGATACGAGCATTCCTGCCATACGAAGGGTGTACGCCACTGTGCAAATACAATTACGTCCTTCGTCTTATCGTTTACATAGTAGCAAAGTTGGTGCACCATATTACACCCCGATAGTTAAGGACCGGCTCCATTTCGACGCCGTCTCGCCTACGGTCTGATGGTCCGGCGAAAACTGACTTCCATCAGACCGTGAACTCCCTAAATGAGCCAAACCCTTCTAATTAAAACGAGTCATAAAAATGGCAGCCACTCGGGCGATGTATCATCACTTATTTTTTTTTTCCCATTTACCCCTGACGTGTCGATGCACCCTCTTTCCACGTCAGCATACAATACTTTCCGCTTCGTCACGCGCTTTGAAACGACGGGCTGCAGATCAAAGAGAACGTGCAGCGTGACAGTCCGCAGATACATTCAATTGAACAACGGCGTATTATCTTATTTATGGATTTAGGTATATGCAAAACGTACATTCCTCTCCCTAAATTCAGCTGTAAGCAATAATACTGGATATTACAGACATACAGGCTGTATTAACAACTTGGACATCAGGGAGTTCGAGATAATTTTGGGAGTAAGATGACAACAAATTTATGTGTTTTACAGTCAGAACATTGGAAAATACATAAAAACTACAGTAAATCTGAATCGAGCTTTAACTAAACACGTAAGTTTTCTTTAACCCTCGCAAATATTATTATTATATTATATTATCTTTGGAAAAAAAACGCACTATACATACAGTGCACAGTACATTGCATACAAGAGAAGAAAACGACGAAGGAACAACAGCAGTTCGGGAAAAATAAGCACGGAGCAGTCCGAGAGAACGATGAACTACAACATTATAAAAACATGAAAAGTAGAGCTGGTTAAAAAGATAGGTTAACAAATAGCGAATATAAGATTCTTAATTTTTTGCTGATGACAACACGTTTCACAGGGATTGCGCACGCACAGAAAAGGCCCCCTGACTTCATCCAGCCACGTGCATCGCCGACTCAACATGATATGTATGTGCCTTCCTATATAATACCACGCAATATTTTTTCGCTCAAATTTGGTTATCACCAACCACGTAATACCTTTCTCGTGCAAGCTAGTTTATCTCCTCAAACCCAAAATATCCTTTGAAAATGTTTGTACGGAATCATATAGCCAGTAAATCTGAGAGATGTGTCGTTAAACGTGCTTTTTAGGCCAGGGTTATTGTTGACAGAATTACATGTACTTCGGTAGAATACTTGGAAAAAGCCAAACCAGAGTCGTTTATTGATGCAGTCACTACATCAACATGCAATCGACGCATCCCTAAAGCACCATGCAGTGATCGAGTGTCGGGTCGTTCCATGCAGCTGGACACACAGACCCTACTGAGGAGTCGGAGATGATGGCTGCCTTCCAGGCGAGTGGTACAAACGTCCTGTCGAGTATTAGTTTATTCCACCTGACCTCCAAATTAACCAGTCAACCGTTCGGGCTGATGTTCCGCCAATCGATATGACAGCCAGGTAATTGTGCGGGGATTTAGGATGCATCCAAGACACAACATGTCTCTGCATTTCCTTCTTTGTTGTAGAAACAGCTGTCTTTATCTCCTTCGGCTCGGTAATTAATCTTCCGCTGTCCGGTCACCGGAGCGCGAGTATTCAATTTCTTCCGTCGTTTTTAGGCCGAAAGGGAGACAGGGATAGTGTTACACCTGAAATGACTCCAGTGCCGAGGGGACAACTGTTATTAGTCTTTTTTGTAGTTTCTGAAAACTCTATTACCTGCGTCTTTCGTGTATCTGAAGTATTTTTGCTGTGCTTATTAAATACTATATATAATAACCAAAAGAAGGGACTATGTGCCCGAGGGTAGGTGACCATTTTCCCGACGGCAGCAGGTCAAATGGCCTCCTGCCTCTAGGGTACATGGCCCCATTGTTTGACCTATAATGTTTTTCACATGGTTTCGCTAAAATCTTTTGGGTTTATATACAAATGACAATCATATGCTTTATTTCTATGTTAGACGAAACGCCGTTAAACTAATTGAAAGATTTTCATAATCGAACGGCGCAATTATTAAATCACTGTTATGCGGTTTATAGATTTTTGTAATGTATAATGTTGTAAAAATAGTATTTCCTGTGTAAAACATGTAATTTGATCACTTCTGTATCCCGAATTTGTCAAGTTGAAAGTAGTCCCGGCCTGCGACGTCACCAACAATTTACAATTGAATCCTATGGAGCGCGCGACGTTCGAAATACGGGGTATAAAGAAATCCTCAGTGCTCAATTAGTCCATAGGACCTGTATGAAAGGATTATTATGGCTGAAAACTAAAACTAGGTCCAGACTCAAACTCACTTGACAGTGCATATTGTGATACAATGCACAGTGTTGGCAAGGCTGGTGCTGTGTATTTATTGTCAATAGGACGACATAACGGCACTCATTTTTTAATAAAATAATGAATAATGAAAATATTGCAAAAAACTTGCCGGTGTTTCTGAGAATATTTCCATTGATCTAATCTACCATCGTTTATTTTTACACAGCAAAATTTAAATTTGTTGGTAAGAGTGTGCAGTTTTTGTTTATTTTTACACACAATGTAAAGAGAACCACAAATCAAAATTCATTTACTGCGAAGGCGGATCGCAGCCAGCCCCCTCAAATGCATCATATCTATAGATAGGGTAAGGGTCGGCTAACCCTAGAGCAAGCCGTTACTGTGCACACCTATTGAGGAATTAATACACAATATGATAACCGGTTCCCAGTAGGTCTGTAGCTTTCAATATTAAAGCTTTTTTTCAATGGATATTCTGTTGACGTACTCGAAGGACAGCCGCTTGGATTGTTGTATTCCCAGAGGGTCAGGCCCAATACATCATCGCCATCTCGACACGAACACGCTGGGAAATGCTACTGCTAACATAGCGATAATATAATATCCATTCACATCCTGCATATTGAGTCAGATTAATATTTTAACTCTAGTTTGATCCTCTCCGTAAAGAACGGATATCCATGAATAAAGGATTATGACAAACAACGCGATGACAGGCCCTCTCTGCTATGACCCGGATGACATTGGAGTTACTCTGATGTTTGGTCTCTTCAGTGCGGGCTTTGAGCGAGAACGATATTCAGTGTAGCAAGTCATGTTTGTGCATTTTAAGCTCACTATGAATTACGTCTTCGTTCATGGAAGCTGCTATCACCCGAGTTTATAAAGGAACTCGATGCCGATTTTATCCTCTCAGCTATGACCCGCGAGGCAATAGAATTACGTTTTATGTTTTGACTTTTGTGGGCTCAGGGCGATACAAATATTCGGCGTAGCCGGTCATGTTTGTGTACTTTAACACTTTTATGAAACACGCCTTTATTAATGGAACCCACACACCGAGTTCATCGACCTTTGCACCACTTGCATACGGTGTGTTTGATCAGGATTCGTCGTACCTTTGCAGGTTTTGATTTGTCGAAAACAACAAAAACAAAACAAAACAGCGGTCCTAAACCTGTTCGCATTGAAATATATCTCAGTGCGGCTGAGTCAGTGACCAGGTTATTTCTAGTACATTGTATAGTACTTCACTGTACATATGCTGTAAATAAATGTGACGGAAACGATGTTATTGAGTTTGTCGCCATATCCTTTGATACATACTACCGCTGACTTTACTGAGTCTTCAATGTCGTAAAGTTATATTGGAAATTTGCTGCCTTGTTATCTTTTGAAAATAAAATATCTGGCAGCTTCTACTGCCAATATTTCTAGCCTGAATTATTTTCATTTTTCTAACTTGGCCATAATAAATGATGTTTTCCTCAAAAAAAAAAATGATCGGCATTTGGGACAACCTTCCTATGGAATCAACATGAGCTTTTCTGTCTTTTTCTCTCGACTCCCAACTTGTAAATTTTATCTGGGTTTCGATTTCAGTAATACCTATCAGTTCACCAGCCAAGGCTCCAGCGCGCATAAACAAACAAACAAACAAACAAACAAACAAACAAACAGCCAAGCAAGCAAACAAACATAACAAACAAACAGACAAATAAATAAGTAAATAAATAAATAAATAGATAAATAAATAAACGTCATGATTTCATCTGTGACAATTTGACGTATTTCCAGTCTAAATAGAGAAAAAAGTATATGAGAATCAAAGTAGTCCGACATGAAAGAGACTCGGCTGTAATATTCTCAAATTCCTTCTGGGCGACCATGTTAATTAATAGCGCCACCATACAACGATTTTAAACATTGGGCTGGATGACATGATCGATAACGCGATCGAATATAAAATTCGTATTTCATAACCCCATTGCGGAGTAAATATTATTGTTGCCCTCATATCAATGGTAGAACACGGTTCGAAATTGAAAGACTTGAACTTTTGCTCAAACTTGCCTCACGGAAACCATCGACCATTGCCTTTCAAAATCAAGAACGAAATTGAAGGGTCACTGTGCAAATGTTGGTAGCCACTAGAAAAAAACACATTTTCAAACATTTAACGATACTTGAAATTCAAAATGGCCGCCATCTTTGTTTTAACTCTATAAGAAAAATACGTTTTCGATTTTCACAAAAATAAGATAGCAAACTCTTTATTTGCTCCAACCAAGAGCATCAAAATGAGCTTCCACTAGTGGTAGATCAGAAAAGTATTGTAAAATCTGAAAGCCGAATATCTGTCTCCGAGGCGCTTTCCACCTTGACACGTACAATAACCACATAGTCATCGTGACGACGGTAAAAAGAATAGTTGTGCTTGCGATTCGCATATCATACGGAACTCTGACCTTATTACTTGCTGAGCTAGGAAATAACTGAATTTCACGATGAACCAACACCACATAAAGTACAGTGCATCGTTAATCATATCTGATCATTTCTGACAAGAACACATCATACCTGAGAAGTACGGCTTCGCCAACATATCGTTAAAATATCATTGCTAGATCAGACTTTCACATTATTGCTCAATTTTGTGTATAAAGCAATGCATTTCAGAAAACTAAAATATTAAGACTATACTGATACAAACTGATAAGAACAATGAATTCTACATAAAATTTGCAATCGAGAGGGCGCTGTTGCTTTATATACCAGTATGTACTGTCAGGTATACAGCGACAATCTGTTTCAACTGGTATATGACAATGCTGAAATGAAAGTCACCTTGATTAACAAGTAATAAGTGTAACATATAAATATTCTACGTGTATTTATTAAACTGGGGAAAGTGATCATTTCCACCCTACCACCTACCATGAAAGTAAATTTATCTTAATAGAAATGGCTTTTGATGGTTTTTGAAGGACGAACAGCACCAGAACGCTGACAATGAGGGACCAGCTATCAATTGTCAGCTCCATCTCAAGACATATGATGTATATTATGTAAACGTACTTTTCAAGACAACATACTATTTTGACATCAATCTTGCCAATGGTACATTACTGAACTTGAAGAACATAAATTTTAGCTACAAGTAGAATCAAAGCTTGTCGTTACTACGAATTTGTCATGACGTTGTCATAGTAATCACCAGAAGAATTATAATTCCGTCATGGGTTTATCTTGAAGATCGACATTGTTGACAAGGGTAAGTTGAATTTCGACACTTTTAAAGGTAACTGTTGTGTACCTAAGAAGGTACTATGTTTATGGGATTTGCAGTACATCAAAACACGCGTGCACACACATATATTATATGTATATATGTACATATACATATGTACACACATATGCATACATATACACAAGGATACACAAATGTAGATACATACATACATACATACATACATACATACATACATACATACATACATACAGACAGACAGGCAGACAGACAGACAGACAGACAGACATACAGACATATACGACATATACATACAAATATTTATAAACACATTCAAACCCATGTGTGCATTTATTTGATATTCCCTGAATGGAAAATGATTTATAATGGCAGACGGAAAACGGAAGACCTAGATTTCTCACTAATTTTTGCTTGACGACAGAGCTATCACGTTGCTGCTCTATGACACGCATGCATAACCTCAAATGCGGTTGCCATGCTGCCAGATGGCACAATACTGAAGCGATATCTTTGAAAAGTCGCCGAAACAAGTCCTTGTTTCCTCCAAAAAGATCAGCCAGTCGAGTATCAGAACTGTATGCATTGATCTTGTCGGAAAATGACCCAGGATTCGCTCTGAGAGACAAAGTTTATTGGCAGTGCGCAGATGAATTAAGTATATTACTTCTCTGCCGCGTGGAAGCGTTTGGCATATATAAAAGATGTGTGTAAAATGCCATTTGATGAAATGCCCGGGGCAACATGCTTATCAGAGATTCATGTGAAGTGTACCGGAGTGGTGCTCATCGGAATGAAACCATCCCGTTGCTATGGTGATTTGTGCGATTTTCGCTGGCGAAAACGCCGAGCAGGAGTCAGGCACCGAATGCTGAAAGGCATTCTCCATCTTTGAACCTCGTCGTAACGTGTCGATGGTATCGATTGCACTTGGCAGCTATCGACGACACTGTGCAACCGGGCTCATGTTACCATGGCAACCATTTTAACGCCAGTGATTAACACCTTTTCATTACATGACTTGACATGATATTTGATATTGCAATGCTGGCATTCGACATAATTGATGGTGCGGTCTTATCGTTAACAAAATAATATCATGGTGAAATTGAATTTGACAGCCACAACCAAACTCATACGGCAAAACTCATTTAAATTCAAGCAGTATTTTTATGTTAGACAGCACTATTACCTCTGTAGCCCGGGGCCAGTGATTAGTGTCACATGCAATGATAACAATTTACTTGCAGAAGTGATTCTGTTTACCTTCGGCAGGAACGAATATCAGAAGAGAGTACACCGTGTAATTATGCATGCATACCTAGAGAACACGTACACACAAAATGAATGGCTAGCTGGCTGAATGAGAGAGAGAGAGAGAGAGAGAGAGAGAGAGAGAGAGAGAGAGAGA
>LD349543.1:180620-193120 GCA_001465055.1 Ptychodera flava
AGTGAATGTGTAAAATAGAAAAAGATAAACAGATAAAAATGCACGAAGAACGAATCTTATTTCTAAGGTTCACATAAAAGCGGTAGTTTGTTCGAATGAAGCTCTTTGATGTGCAAGGTTACAGGATTTTTGAGAGTCTAGGGCTTTCAACTAGAAGCACTACACATGAGTTAACAGTCATTAACCGTTTGATTGACAGGTGTCCAGAAATGGCGAGAGATGCTTGTCGCTTATACCTTGACAAAATCTGATCATCATCAGGCTTCAATGACGACTATTTCAGTGATTGCTTGTGTTGAGAGGACCGTAATTATGAAAAAGTAATTTTAGCATCTTTAAAACGAATTCTAGGAAAATGTTTTCATGGATCATACTATATGAACATATAATCCACAACGTTATTGTCCGGAAGTTTCTGAGAATGAGTATGTAACTCCCCTACCGTTTGGGTAATACTGAAGTTTGAATACCGAACAACGTAACGTATTGCGAAGGGTCGATAATCAGTCATTGTCTAATCCAACTGTTTTAGGAATTAATAGGGAATCACCCTATTGCTGAACGTTTTATTTCTGAAAAAGAACCTCTACATTGCACGAGTAGTTTTTGAATTTGTGTTAAATGGAACTTATTTAGAAAGGGACTCTGCAAAACATTGTGTAGACTTTTAAACCAAGGCGTCCAAGAAGATAGCCTGACCTTGTTCCTTATTCAGCAACGATTCCCTTGTGATGAAGATACTTTACGGCACTCCCGCCCTCAAGTTATGCTGCTGCGAACTTCTTTTCTGTGCAACCGGGAAATCAATGAAGACGGCTAGCTGTACAAATTGCAGCTTTAATCTGTCATCGACTGTAAGACGCTATCAATCTGACCGGGTAAGACGACTCTAGCGATCAAGGGTTTCGCCGCGATCGCTACGGCTCGAGCAATTTCCTGATAACGGGTTTGCGATCAATGGAAAGCGAGGCGGCAAAAACGGTCAAACGTAATCTTCTTTGACGATGTGCATCAAACGAAGCAGAAAGCGCGCACGGTTCGGTTTTGTGGAGATAGCCGCAAACCGATTACCAAGCTATGCTCACACGCTGCCATTTGATTAGTACCCAGCGTTGTTTTACAAACTTCCCCGGCAGAGAAATGCAGTGAAGAGAATCCCAAAGCAGGTTGACCGTTGGATGACCTACGTGCATTAACGTAAGCTGACAAAAACTCTGGGCGTTCAAAGTGCTGGATGGCAGTGAAAGGGCGAGGCTTAAAAGTCGGCGGATTTTAGTGTAGTCATTGTTTTATCGCCAGAGTGCAAATTTCTTTGGGAATTATATCTCAATAACAATTGGAATCTGTTGTGCTGCGTGGAATTTCTCTGGAAGATATCAGCCTGTGAATATATAATCATGTTTTGATATTCATTACATCATTATAATCGTATAATTACAGATTAAAATATGATAAAAATTCTTCAGTAAATTAACGCCTTAATTAAATGCTTGTTAAATGGTTGAGGAAATGTCATGTTTCAAATAATGAGAATCCGAAGTCAGGCAAAATGGAAATGACCATTGATTACGATAAATTTCACCGACAGATATTTTCTTGGCGTCAAATAACTGCTGAAGCTGCTTGGACGAAACAGGAAACAAAATTGTCAAGATATCACGATGTTTCTCGAGGGAAAGCGTTATGGTTAGAGGCAGGTGTTCATTCCCTTTTATAGTGATTGAAAATGTTCAGTAACACCATGTCAAGAAATAGAGATAACAAGTAAGCTGTTCCTGTCGATAAATCATTATGAATTACACTGTAAGCGCCAACTCCATCTCCACACCTACAGGCTGACTGAATTAGCCAAAGATAATTGATTACTATAAACGGTCAAAGGCTAAACACTTCTTTCCATAGTGGTAATGTTCAATGTATGACTGGTAACTTCCGGACCCGGTAAGTGTAGAGCAACGGACTCACTATCTGAGAATGATGAGTTACAAACTCGAATTTGGTGTTGTGCCCTTGAGCTAGGCACTATACCCCACTTTTCTTTATTTTGGTGATGGGTTTGTGGTTTATTGGCTTTTAATTGTGGGATGGTTGGTTGATTACATAGTCTGACAATGAAAATGAAATCAATGTAGCCCGTGTGATCCTTATCAAAAATCGGGTTACAAGTAGAGCAAGTAACATTGATCGGGCAATTTGTGGAAAGACAAGGTATGTTATTTTGTTGTGTATGGCCAGGGATGAGGATGACACCAGAAGGGGTCCATAGGGTGGGTAGCAAAAATCAAATTCGTGCTGAAACATTAATCAAACAGCCTGCAAGAGACTTTGGTTTATACATACAGAGATTAATACATACTTGTTTTTAATACTGTTTGCAGTACATATTTACCGGTAGGCCTGAAAATATATGTTTTCTCGGTAACCCGAAAATAAAGTTTTCGTTCAAACTTGACCTTTCAGTACCAGAAGAGATTCTATGCTGTATCTGTATCACCTGCAACGTTGGCCAGTGGACCCAAGTCTCGATTTGACAATAACATGCCTGAAAGAATAGAACAAGAATCCGCAATTCATACTGCACAGAACTAGTACTTTAAAGTGAAAGACTGAAATAAAAGAACACGTCTTCAAATATTCGTATTCGGTATCACACAAATGTATAAAATCTTCAGGAATTTCTCGTTTTCTTTTCGGGAAGCCAAAGAGAAATAATAGTAAAAAAGGTTTCCTACCCAACTACCTTCCCTTCCCTTTTCTGGAGATCATGGTACGTGAAATACGCTATTCTTTTTGGTGTATTACACCGGTTAATATTTCATCCTGGTTTAAGTGTTACTACATCTAGGTCAGTTGTACATATTTGGTTTAGTATTCCACGGTTTAGTTAGGTGTTTAAACATATTTGGCTAGCATTACATATCGGTTTAAGTATTCTTATATATTGAGCAAGTATTATCACATAACAAGCTAATAAAACGTGCGCTACATATTATACATAGCAACAAATTAATGCAGTTGAATCGTTTTGAATTGCGTACTTTTAAGATTTTACATTAAATCCAAAAACAGCACTAATAGAAAATGCTAATATGTACGTCAATCCTGGCGTGATGAAGGCAAATAAAGTTCTGTAGATTGTTTGTTTTGGAAGCGGA
Organism: Ptychodera flava; assembly: GCA_001465055.1. Classification (NCBI taxonomy): domain Eukaryota; kingdom Metazoa; phylum Hemichordata; class Enteropneusta; family Ptychoderidae; genus Ptychodera; species Ptychodera flava. The sequence continues at coordinate 183,776 of LD349543.1, forward strand.
AGATACCAACCGAAATATAGGGCATGCGGTGTGCATGTGCAAATGCAATATACCGCGAATCTAATTAAGAAAAGGCTCGCATCGACACAACTGCTTTGCTCTCGTGGAAAGCAATCTCTGTTGGTTGGGCTGTCAGTAATTCTCATTCCCATGCAAGATGAATAATGTACAGTTCATGTAAGGAAAGTGCGACACATAAAATCCATCAGCGCAGGCTCAATTTCCTTATATCTATTGGTGCATGGCATTGGGTAGTTATTACAACTAAATTTAAAGTTGCAATGCACCATGACTACCTGTCGCTCCGCAGAAAGTTTAAAGATACAACCAGTCATATCTATGATTAAGGTAGAACGTGCCTCGAGAACAGGTATTCGGACTCAAACTTTTACAATTCATTTCTGGTCTACCACTTACGGGGGTTCATTTTAAAGCTCTTGGTGCAAGAAAACATTTTACTGGCTTGGTTTTTTTCGAAATTTGAAAATTTCATTTTTTCCTTAGTGTTAACACAGGAATGGCGGTCATTTTGAATTTAAAATATGGGTAAGTCGTGAGTTATTTATTTTTCTAGTACCGAAATTTGTAACGTGACAACCGATTTTTGTTCTTGATTTCGAAAGATGATGGTTAAAAGATTCCTTGAGGAAAGTGTGAGCAAAAGTTAAAGTCTTACACTAGTACTTTTGGGGCGCATACTGCCTTAAACACTATAGTATCGATCTCCTAATGCATGTGGATAGGCATGTACTGGTTCATCATCATAAAAAACCATTTTCAACACGTCAATCTTTATCGAAAACGTTTGCATATTGATGTCATTTTCCCTATAAATTACATTTTCTTACATTTTTTGACATTTTGATACGTACGTTGATATGTTCGTTTATACATTTTGAATCCGAAGCAAGGAAATAAGATGGATCTTCAAATCCTAAAACTCTGGCAGTGGTCATCTTTACATGCTATTTGAAGAACCTTGAACAATGATTTCATTGTGAGAATACACATGTTCTATTAATTGATAGTTTAAGACAAGAAATCGATATCTTCGGTTACAATTCGGCTTGTTTCTTCGTTCATCAATTTATTTGTTTATTTTATATTTATTTATTTGTCGTTTGTTAGTGAGTTTATAAGTTGAATGTATATTCACATTTTAAGTAAGTGATGCAATAAATTAGCTCGTCAATATTTTATTAGTCAGTTTTAATGAAATACTTAATTAAATAATAAAAAATTAATTACTATTTGTTCATCGTATGTATCTGCACTCTTACTTTCAACACATGACGTCAACAAAGTATTTTCCGCAGAAGACTAGTAGAATGGTAGGTAGCCTAAGGATGTTATTGATGAGTTTACGAAGTTTAATGGGCACATTTCATTCAGCCTGATTTAGGTTCATTTTTGTCTTTAGCAATAAAGTTACACTGCAAATTTGTTGTACAGGTCGCATTTGATGACGTCAATTTTCGTTCACTCAATCTCAGAGGACATGAAGGACACACTTTGCAGAAAGTAATGATCTTTAATACTAGTGCAACATTCAGGAATTTCCGTTTTACCTCTCTGTGACATCAGCTACTTAGCGATCACCCGTCTTATTTATTTTCTGTCTGACATGCATTTACGCTTGGCGAACACTAGTTTCTCATTCCCACCAGACAGACACCCTATGTTGGTTTTAAATGGCATCAGCTTTTACACTATGATGATGATAGATGTAGCTCACATGATTTGCATGTCAAACCTTCCTTGTGTTGATGGAAAAGCCGTCATCCATTTCAAACACGTGTGTTTAAATAAAAATGAACAGACGGCGACATGAGATTACGCTCTCAGCTTGAAAATAAACTTTGTACCCCTGTATATTATTACTGCTTGCTTGCAATGATTGAAGACTCAGTCAGTGTTTTTTAAATCGTGCATTTTTCACTTCACATGATGTGTCGGATTAAGCTTACTTAATATATTTCGTTCAATTAAAACGGTTGTAAAATTGGCATCGTCTGCATAAGTGGCATGATTTTGATAACTACAGAGATTAGGGATTAGCAAATTAATAGCAATCATGCCCATCGTTTATACTAATCATAGGTCAAAAGTCACACCATAGTTATTGTCTATAACAAACACAACACAGCACAACATATCACATCACATCACATCATAGCGAAGGCTATTGACAGAGTCCTAGTGAACATAACATAGTCAAAATCGGTAAAAGAAAGATATGTGGAGCTCCCTGAAAACAACCAAGAAGTGATGTCAGGTATTTCAAAAGTTAACAAGTTAACAAATAACGCTACTGGCCTTTTCCACACGATCCATCTAAAATATTTAGACATGTGTAATCACTGATGTACTTCACTCCGTATTGACTATATGTTGCAAGAAAGTGCTGCAATGAACCATGGTAGCGTGTCAACTCTAATGCATATATCATTTGAAGTGATAAGTTTTTTCCATTAAACGTCGGTATGTTATAAGACGGTTTGTCTTCGTCTGGATAACGATCAACGACCAAAGATAGCAAACAATGTTATCAGTGTACACTGAAAATTTGTTGATTATTCGCACTTCGAAGTCATTTAAATTTTTCATTAAAGCACGTCTCGGGCTAAAATTTGCATTCCTTCCTAAGGCGTCTCATGAATGAAGCATAAGTGTGCGTCACAAACAAGTGATATATAGTTGGCATTCTTAAACGGTCTTATTTAAGTTTATTCAAGGTTCCACGAAAGAAGTGGCCTGGAATAAATTTTCCGTGAATGAAGTACGTCAAAACGTTTTAATGATTTCTAACGACATCGTTCTTTTCACTGAGACATGAAAACAAACAGGCATAAAAATAAAATAAGTAACACAACAAGCCAACAAAGATGACTAAATCAGTTATCTATTGACGTATGTCGAAACATCTTTTGGCTCTAAACAATTACAGATTGCTGTTAGACACAAGTAATCATGTTCTCCTTAATTAATAACTTTCCCCTCGGCTATTCTATAGCTTTACAAACAGATTTTGTGCTATGCATTGTATCCTTGTCGCAATGGTTCCTATTGATATTTATCTTCATTAGCATTTTCGCGAAACAGTTTAAATAATAAAGAAATCTAACCAAGATAAAACGTGACATTATAAGGTAGCTGAGAAAAAACACATTGGTTTACTCTTGTTTTAAGGTTTCAAAGACATGGAATGAAAAAGTACCATAGTATTTTTTATAAACCGCCTTTGCTTTGCATGGTATTTCTTATGAGTACTTTCTCGTACGGGAGCCGCTATGACATTCAAATGAAAACGAACCAAAACCTTCCATGAGGTTCGAACGATGTTGGCGCTGTGTAACAGGGCTATGTTCAGGATCCAAGCGTGCTTTCTCAATGTATTTTTGTAATGCGCGAATGTGACCCCCCAAGTACCCGAGTTTCCTTCATTTTTTTCATCTTGACCCTCTACGTTTATTTCAGATTATTCGTGCTCCTGTATGTACACAATTATTGAAAACAAATTCAGAAACTGGGAATCAACGAATAAATGATACATATATGATTGCAGTTAATATTTGTGTATTTTGTTAAATATTTCTATATTGATATTCGTACAGGTTCATCAAAATTACTGAAACAATAATTGAATCGAACAGCTTGATTGTGCAATGTGAAACTTTATCATTTAATCATATTCATTTTTACTTTCCATAAATGTGCAGATATTGCTGTTCACTCAGACATGCAGTCGCCGAGTGAAATATCCAAGTGTTCATGGAGTGTACTGTAAATATTTAATTACTGACGTAGAGCAATGCTTCATTTTGTCATGCTTGCGGACTTGAAATGCCCCTTCTTGTGTCCAGGGCATTAAACCCACTTCCATCAGGGAATTGAGATTAATGGGCCGATGGCTTTGTCGCATGAGGTGGAGGAATATTTTTTAAACTGTAACTTACATACTGATTAAGATCTCTTTCATCAGTAAATTTAATTTATGGATTCATAATATGAAAATACAGATGCAGCTGTACTGACCTTCCTGTACCAAAAGTCTGTCAGAATATTGCTCAAAATATGTCTGCAATATAAGTACATCATTGTAGGTTATACGATGGATGAAATACTGAAATTCACGTTTCCAGTAGGGCGATCAGTTAAAGCATATCATGTGAAATGGCAGCGTGATTCCTTCGACAGCACAGCAGCAAAAGTCACTCCTTCTTTTCAGACACTTATGAATAACCTTTTAGGATAGGACAAAACGTATGAGAAGAAGCAGATGGATCGATATCTTGACATTAAATTTATATTTTCTGCGAACCTATCCGCTTATTCCATTTTAAATCTTGAAAATTATTATTCCTTTACCAATTAAACTGCTATAAGTATATGCCAACAAGGTTACAGGCTCATTTTAAGGAACAGAATACGTGGTATCGCCGTGATTCCACATTCATATTGCAGTAAGTATTAAGTGCGATCGTCTGATCAAAACGCCCTGAGCTTTGATTCTGCAGTTGTGAAGAAATAAGCACGACAATCGATCTTCCGGATGCAGTCTTTCCGAATTTAGTCCACCATCACGATAAAAAATATTCGACCTCAATGACGCGACAATCATCCCTATTGAAAACAGAAAACACCGAATGCCATTCGTCCATTCAGCAATTGTATACGAATTGCATTCAACCTCTTCATGCAACAGTCTGGCGAATACTTCACTAAAAAGATACAGTGGGATTCCGTCCTAAATAATACTATCTCTGTTTTATAGCTGCCATGACATCAAAGATTTTATAGTTTTCATTTAAAAGGGGTCAGCTTGAGCCCGTAAACCTCAAGAGGGAAAATACGTCGCGATGTTTTCTTCCTTCGATTATATTTTCCATCTATAGCTGGAGGCAGAATCCTGTAATTGACAACTGTGTGGCTTCCTGTTAGCTACCAAGGCCGTCTCATTTTAAGCGTTTCGCTACCTGTTCCACTCAAAATACGAAAACCGATGTTTCTAAAGGTCGCGTCTTTTTGGAGTCAGGTGGCCTTGCCATAAGGAGGAGGCAAACGCTACCACTGAGAGAGAGAGAGAGAGAGAGAGAGAGAGAGAGAGAGAGATGTACTGATAGGGCATCACCAAAATTTATGTTCAGCATTTGAACAAACTTACGCAGACTATACACATATTAAATGCATTTATCCCATTATGGTAGTGTACTTTAAGTTATTTGTATGAGAATATCTTGATATAACAGAACAGGTGTTGTTTCTGCTTACTCTCGCTAATGCCATTTTTAGAAAATTCTTTGTTTGCCGTCCTTGGATGTTTGAAAAACCTACAAGCAAGCCAGGGAAAAAACAAACACAGACAAAACAACACAAGTGTATTAACATGAGCTCCTTTATTCTTTTGGGAAAATCATAATTTTGTTTGTAATAGTGTTAACATTGTGTTTGTTTTCTAAATTTTCTCCTAAAACCTACCAGGTCACGGACGGCAAACAAAGAATTTTATTTAAAGCGCCTTTGAACTGAAATTCCCTTCGCATCGGCTGTTACCATGGCACAGACACTGTGTACAATTCCTAAGATAATACCTGAGATTAGTAACCAAGCAAATTCAATCTCAAAATATTGAGTTTCCCAGTTATATCATATTCAATAAAAAGTGTTCCGAGCACTGATATTTTAACTTCAACAATGATGTAACGCGGTTACACTTTTAACCCTTTGAATACCGTAATTTTTGCCACCAAAATTTTGGTGCAACATTTTAACAATTTTTATGAATTATTCTGTAGTTTTTTTTATTATTTTGGATCAAACGGACATCACATTTCATTTGCTACTGGTTTTCATCAAAAGTTTGGCAAAAATCTAGAAAAAATTTGACTTGGGCACATTTTATAAAGGCGACAAAAGTTGACTTTGGCGCTCCAAAGGGTTAAAGAATATAAGCTTATAGGGAACATTTTGTGAAGCAATGTTATAAATGCGTTCAACGCTTTTTTACAGAGCTGTCCTAAGGATTGTGAAAATTAAGCGGTCAATTTAATTAACCGGATCAGCTCGTTTGAACATGGGATATATCTTTGTCCGAGCAAGTCACGGTTTCCCAAACTATGTAACTTTGTTAACTATTAACTTGAATTCCTTGAAGTTTTCCAGAATAAAGCTATGACAAATCAAATTTTATAGAGAAAATATAGCAAAATAAACCGAATGGTTATATCAGATATATCTTTATTCGAGCAAACCATTGTTGCCTTAAAAGATGTAATCTTTTATATATTGACCGAAATTTCTTTACGTCACCAAGAATGAACTGTTTACAAATCTAGTTTTAAGAGATAATGCAGCCATCCTTTTGAATTCCCCGAGTAGGGTAATAATTTTAGTTACCTTTCCATAACGCTACATGACGTAAGATTCGTGCAAATCATAGGTAAGGTAGGAATTTCACTGAAACTAGTGATACTTTCTTCATCGCATCTCGGTAAATTTCTAGACGTATTGACGTTATTGTATTATTGCACGTTAATGATTTCGTCGAGAGCTACACAAAGCAAAACACGATGCTTTAAAGATATGCCTGTTACCTGTGTATCTGTTTACATGTACTTCCCTTTCTCAAATGATTCGAACTTCATTTCTTTTGTGCATCAAGTAGATTACGTCAATGAACGCAGACGTTCTATCTCTACGTATTCCATTTGTCATGATTCATCACTCATGGCGTGCTTTCAGACGACCAGATCGGCAGCGTGTTTTCATGAACACAAACTACAAATATCTGCCAAAACCTTATCTTGACAATTTGTTTAAGCGTGTGTCCTTTTCGGTGTCGTCAGCTTTAGGTTGAATGACGTCAGCTGAATGACAGCAGGTAGATCGTCCTCATTAAAAGTTGTACCGTTGTTCAGTTAACATTGTTATCAACAACGACATTCAATCTTCTTGAAAGAAGCTGAGACTCGGGTTTCCCATTAGCCCCATCTTCTTAAGTTATAAATAACTTGAAGTACAACGAATGAGATGCGAACAGGGGCACGGATAGAGAGTGTCCTTCGCAGGCAGCTGATCTCCATCACATATCATCGAATGTTAACTCACAGATTATTGCACAATATAATACACTTGCAACAGTCTACTCGTTATAGCAAAAAAAAACCTATTCAATAATATTTCATCGCATTCAAACCTGTCATCGGTTTTACTGTGTAGAGGTCCTAATTTGCAATGAACACGATTGGAACTAAATTGAAAGAATTGGATCTTCATATTGTTAAAATTTCTCAAAAGTGTTAGGTGTCCCATAGGTAAATATTGCAATATTACAAATTACTCATAAAAACCAGTGTCAAACTTAAAAAATAAAAGCAGATGAGCGAACATTTGCAGATTTCAACAATATTTCTTCACCAATAATCCCAATTAGTTCCAATCGTGTTTATGTAAAAAATGTGACCACACAGATGGTTATGAGACAGTTTTCGAATGAGTAACAGTATGAACACAACAAACAGTACTAAGTTTAAAATTCTGCTTTGCGTCAATAACAATACGTCCAGCACATTTTCACCATAAGGGGGCTACATATGTTGACACATTGGCTTAAGTTGATTTAAATTACATTGATGACACAAAGATATGATAGTATTGAATGACATTTTCAATAAATGCTATTAAAGCTGGTATAGGTATAGTATTCATTGGTATGGCCAGACTTACATGCAATAGTTATTTAGGTATAACATTGAGTACCATTAAGCAAATTTGCTTGTAAAGTGATCCAATGTGAACACACATGGGAGTATTTTCGTCGGCGTGAATTCACAAATGTGATTGAGTATTCTTTGCTAGCTAAAAGGTGCCAGGGTGTAAACTGTGTTTCATCGACCGAAGAAGGCTATTGGTACAGTATTAGCTCACTAATAGGCTATATTATCTCCTTTCATATACTGAGGTTTAAACTGTCTAGGCAATGCTAAAAACAACCCACCTCTACGACATGTCTGGGTTACAACAAAGGCATGGTGTCGCTAGTACTTGTTTTACCAATCAAGAGATCGATTTACAAGACCTGCCCATCGTTAGAACACTTGAAAAATGCCATTATCTCCCTTCTAACACCTCATTCGCCATTACACTGAGATGACAACCCTAATCGTACACATTCTAAGCACGATAAATAGCCATAGCATTCACATCATGGTCAGATTTTACGCATCTTCAGACTCTATTTTCGCGAAAGTCATGTTAACTTTTGCGTCGTACGGTCATACGGGGAAGACAGACACTGTCTGTTGACATCGGCTTCAGAAACATTGCAAATTATCAACTTAAGGCTTCCTTCTCTGAGGAGATTATCTATTCATTAAAAAGGCATTTAGCTGTCCCTGATTTCCTGTTGATATTTTTCTGTTGCTCTTGGACATATGCTTTGGTTATAGACGGGAAGTTAGTCGGTTGTAGACGGGAAGTTGGTTGTAGACGGGAAGTTAGTTGGTCAAACACATGGCTAGCCTCAATGGAGTCAAATCCATAACTGTAATTTGCACTGTATCTCTTTGTTAATCGAAGCCGTAAAATTGTATATATTTAATTTAATTTGTAATTAATTTTTCGTGCATTTTGTCAATATAGTAATTGTTTTGTGCCCTAGCTCATAACGATTGTACGATTGACATTTGTTGGCACCTTGAATTTTTCTTTGGCTTGTGTCATTGAGCTACGGCCAGGCCTAAGATAGTGAAAACGCATTGCACAACGTTAGGCAACTTATAACACTTCTTCACAAGACATATGAATATGAATGTTTATGATGTTTTATGCAATTGTCGTAAGTATTTATACAAACGTTTAAGAATAGTAAGGAGATCAAAATTTACTTTCAACTATTCAAATGCAGGGCAAAGGTCACCGCTCTCTTAAAGGACGGCGACTTTGGCCCACGAGTTGAACGGTAATTTTCATATTCATAGCATCCTAAAAAACTCGTTTACATTTGTAATGGTGTTGTGGTTTTACCTCCAAAGCTGTAGTTATATAATGCGCCTCTCGACCAGCTATTTACAGTTTCAAACGTTTACTGACTTGACATTTGTGGGGCCTCATTTTAAAGCACTTGCAGTAAAAAAACGTGACTTCTTACCATCTTAGTTAATAAAAACCAAATCTTTAATTCTACACCATAGAGCTAACTAGACGATTGCGGCAATTTTGAATTTCAAATATTTATAATTGTAAGGAAGTTTGTTTCTCTTGTATCAAACTACGGCGACCCCTGATTTATATTCTTGATTAGGTAAGACAATGGTTGAAAGTTTGGCTGATGAAAGTTTAAGTCTT
>LD349543.1:217425-228859 GCA_001465055.1 Ptychodera flava
GTGAAATTCGACATGCGGTGGCTGTAACTCACTTTTATTGAAACTTCAATCAGATGAAAATTCTTGATGTCATTTTTTGTATGTTACAGGGGTATAATACGTCAAACGGGGCTAAGGTTCACCGCTAACTACATCCTGTAAATCATCAAGACATAAACCGACTGACATGAAAGCGACAAAAGAAACATGTCAAGAGTTATAGAGGACATCGCCCACGACTTCTCTGATATAAATACCACCTATGACGGTTCAAGCTAACATTTTTGAAATAATTCTTCCTTTAAAGCCCTACTAGTTTTATCGTATAGCATTATGATTTTTACTTTGAAAATAAAAATAGTTGATGACAACGTACCAATTTATGTGTGTTAACACTTATTTTTAACTATCCAATAACACTGTAGGTGCAATTTTGAACTAGACAAAGATTAAATTGAGATGAAACGTGTGCCCACTCATTAAGTGGCAGCTCAATGCGAAAACGCAAAAAACACATGTATACTGTGCATATCTGCACCGACCGAAAGCTTCACATAAATCGTAGAGAGTAGTCCAATGTAATGCATTGGGGTGAATGTTGTCAACTGTGACATTGTACGTTCTGTTTCCTGTGTAATATTAATCAATGAAATTTGAATTGATTTTTTCAACTGTTAAGGAATGGTTTCCAAATGGAGTGAAAGCCCATATTCCTCCAGGTGTAGAATTCAGAGAAAACGAGGAGGGAATAGAAAGATATATTGACGTCAACAAATTTCAAGAGTTACAGCTAGTGGGGCTTTAATAGACAACTACTGTGGAAGTGTAATTGTCTGTAAGACTAGTATTACGAACTCGTTAGGATTCTTCAAAAACGATATCTAAGTCACTATTTATTACAGTAACTGACTTGAATCGATTTTTCTGTTCTAATGTTCCTCTCAGTCCCAAGCGACAGGAAATCAGCGGATGGAATGCATTCGGTTTTTTCCGCTGATGTATCGCAAGAACAAGGTTTACTGAACGTCGTCTACTTTCTTCGCGAGACAAAGGTACAAGGTTGTTCATTACGTCAACTGGCATGTCAAAACAATCCTCGCCCGGTGTCTTCAGATTCATCATTAATTTTTGGACGGCTTGCGCAGTTTGTCACAACAAGCAAAATCTCCATAACCTCAACGTAAGGTCACGTGTGTAAGACAAGGAAGACATAAATCCATTAGTTAACATACATTGTAGGAGATACAAACATTATCAAAGTATCTGATATGACTTTCGACTGCCTAGATAACTAGTAACTACCTACTATAAGTCAAAAACATGCATCCCACAACGGAAACAGATAACCTAAATCAATGCATGTCAGGAAATGCTTCGATCCCGTTGTCAGATAGGGCGGTGCAATGCACATTCCCGCGCTTATTTATGGCTGGTTTGTATGGCAGATATAAACAAAACAATTAGGTCAAATAACTAAAAACGTGTGTTTCCGGTAAGCCGACCTACTCGATTTGAAAACGTCCGACCAACAACTGTTTTGAAATTTTTCAAAATCACACATGATTTTCACAAATTTTACTGTTTTTGATCGGTCATACCAAAATAAATGAAAGACTTCGCCATTTGCAACATATCTGCCCCATTTCCTGAGGGGCTTGATAACGGATACACGCAGTGTTTTATTATGCCTAATACGCAATGTGCACCGTCTCTGCGTTAATTGACGTGCATATAGGTCAAGTTCAACGCATTGGAATACACTTGGTGTCAATGTGTTGGTGTATAAAGCGATGCCAACAGAGAAATGAAACAAACATATTATGCTTGTGCCACTAACATCGACTAGTAATTGGTTTCGACACACCAATCCAGTCTCGCCGCCAGGCTTTGGTGATGTTCATTTTGACGGACTGGTTCATGGTGACGCAAGCAAACGGGTGACCTGACATGCAATGACGGGTTGTCGGTGCCTATTAGACTTACAGCACCTTGCCTGATCCGGGTGAGAGATACCTTTTGAAACAACAGATAGGCATCCATCTAAATCCCCTGCAACTTGTGAATGCTCACCAGCTTTGTAATATCCATATGTGTTTATAATGACATTCTCCTATATCTTTACTATAAGTTCAAAGACCCCTTTTTGAATCAATTTGCGCCTGCTTATTGTAAAACAAACGTGAAAAAGCTGTTAACGAGTCTTAAATTTTCCCAAATTTTGGTTAAACGCTACAAAAAAATTAACTGAAAAAAGACTTGCCGTCAACGTTACACTTGTAGCATTCCTGAATATAAAATGGCTTTAGTACTTCATGGTCTTTTGAAAAAGCTTTGAATTGTGGACACGGTCACAACCCCTAAGGTTGTACTCGGAGTGGAATACTTGACAAAAGAAAGTCAAATGCGAAATCCTTTTTCGCCCACAAAACTTCAAACAGATATAAGCTGTGCGACTGGGCAGGTTTTAAATCATGCAGTGTGACCCTAAAGGCGGATATATGTGGAGCCAATCCACAAAGGTCGCCGTTACCATATAAGAGGCTTGCCAAAGGCATTTGGGAGAACGCTTCCTAATCGCAAACGCTATGATTACTTTTTTGCACATTTACGACCCCATAAATTCCCTTATTTATCGTTTGTCGACTCCATGTTATTAAACATTCACACACGGAGATCACAAAGAAAATGATATCGATCGTGCCATCTACCGGGAACTGTCATCAAACTCGTAATGTTTGATTAAATTCATTTTGACGAATTGAATCAGAGGCGGGGTACCCTTTCAAGGAAGAGTACACGCATTTGATAAAAAAACACTATTGAAAAATCATTATTTTTATATGTTTGAATAATTGCCAAAGAACCAAGAAACAGTAAAATATCCGTTGTCATGGTAACGCAATACTCGAAATAAATCATAAAGACTTCTTTTACACACCCGTGTTGACTAACAGATGGACTGACCTCCGTAAATCGAATTGTGTACGAAAACAAGACCATTGAACTCTCGCGAGCTATTTTCACGTTTATACAACAATTCTGTCCAACATTTTAGAGAAACGCGGGAAGAGGGGAACCTCGTTTAATTGTATTCTAACTGGTGCTTATGTATTCGTGATTATGACCGATTATAGCGTAAAGGGGAGAGCGCACACTATTACACTCTCGATTGGACAGCGTATTAAAGTTCCGCGGGCCATGGAGACGCGATACTCGACTAATGACGCCTGGGCTATCAATATTGAATTGTCACCTAAGCTAGGTCATTAAATATTCAAGGAAGCTTTGATATCTCTGCAATACGTTGTCTCCGGAGACAGAAAATTGGCAAGGCAACCGATTTTGCGATGTTTACCTGCGATATAAAAAAACTCAGACAGTTTTGAAAAAATGATTATGTCTCTGGCTTTGTGTACACATGAATATTTAATACACATTAGAGGGCAAAATAGCACTTTGGCAAATTAGATGAAATTGATTGGTACAGGGTGGAGGAAATCAACAAAGACTCTTAGCAGATTTTCATTATTGTGCAGACTGTTCGAATGTCCAGAATTAAAACCGTATGTCCACTAAGATATCAGTGGCTGCTGTCTTTCAAGGACATGGTTTCCGTCGTTCGTACTTCAGTGAGTTCATCAGCTCGTTTGAGCTCACTCATCTGTGTCATTTTGTCGTGAGATTTATCCCTAAAAACATTAGTGATATTTCTACATGTAGCCAAGCACCATAACCAAGCTCAAGTACACTTCAAACGCTTGGTTTTCATTTACTGTTATTCGTTATGCAAATGGATGTTTTGATGTGGCATAACTGGATTTCACAATCATTTTTTTCATAATCAAAATCTGAACCAATCTAACATAGTCGTGTTAGGACGCCCTCAATCTGCGAATTGCACGTAACATTTTAAATAAAAAACAAAGCTTGGTCTCGTGAAAGGTGTAGAAGTATATGTAGATATTAAATGGTTTTGCAGGTTAAACTTTAGAAAAGCGCTCTACGATATAGGCTCGTTAATATTAGATTGGCTATAGAAGCTGTTATCAAGTGGTGCACGTATAAAAGCATGCCGTCGGCCTACACCAACTTATTAAAGTGTCGTCATCGACTTTTTCAAACAATTCTTGATGTATTGCGTTACACTGTTACTGTATCGTATGCAAGTGTTTCATCAAACCTGTAGCGGGCGCTTTGCTGTTCAGCTGTCTTGTCAATATACAAGAAGGAAATGCATTTGCTGATATCGCGCACTTGTAATTTTTATCCATTCGGTCTTCTACATCGCCGTTCTTATTGTCACGTTCAGGTTAAATATATAACCTGTTTAGCCAAAAGTATCGCTCCTGTTAGGTAAAAAAATATCTCGCTGTCTCTGGCTTCCCTCTTGGAGCTCTTCCTTTGTCTGTTTCTCGGTCTTTGTCTTTGACTCTGTATTTAACTGCGACTGTTACTCTGCCCGTGTCTCGATGTGGAGCGATATAATACCATTGGAAAGCTAGAGACCCAGAGAGAAAGAAGGAGATAGACAGACAGACCTCGAAACTAAGAAGATAAAACGTGTAGTCTCTATGCGAAAGTATCAATCTTAAAGACAAATAAATGAGCTGTGAATCGCTTAGAGAGTGTAAATGTTAAATTGGGCATTGAATGTGTTCTGCTGTTTAGCAACTCTGATGCATTGCAAGGCCAATTTTTGCATTTTTTTTCACCACAAAGCAGTGTCTGTAAAATGCCATTTCGTCACCCAATTAAAAAAAGTTCGGAAATAGGAATTGAAATAGAGCTTTTCGTAGAATGTCAGGGGTGCCCCTTTTAATCGCGGTAACCCTTATTGATCAGAACGAGGTTACGAGTGCTCTGACGTCACGGCATAGATGAGATGAGTGCTTGAATTGGAATGAAAGAAAATGCAAGGTTCGAATCACCCAGCGAGATTTGTGCAAGTTGCTATGAATACCTTTTCATGAAATGCGAGCGAAATGTGTTCAAATTTAAATTGAATCACATACTAGCAGTAGAATATCACAGTGACCAAGTCGTTGGAAAGAATTCAACATGAATTTATACATCCGAACATACATAATCAACGCCAGGTCTAGATATGCTTCCGGAGCTGTAGAAAAAATACAGGGGGGATTTCTGCATAATTTGTTAATTTTCATAACTGGTATTGATTGACGTACATGCGCTTAAATTGAAGTTCCTTGATAATGAAATGAATAATGCGATACAATGTAAACGTGGTAAGTTCTTGATAGGATGTCGATTGATTTAAAAAAGACTTATAAGGTTGCATTTGCCATTCATGAATGCCGGACCACTGTTTTATATTCCTCACAGATCTTGCCAAAGGGGAAAAATCTGTAACTTGGTAAATAAAACACCCTTGCCATAGTGCACTTAGACTGTTGACCCATATTTACTTGTTTCCTGTAAATTCATGAATAGGAAGCTATTGATACTACACAGTGGTGGCAGTAGTTGTTGCCTTTGCAAAACATACACTTCTTTCTGCCTGTAGGGTATTGCAAAACACGAACGCGCTTTCAAAGGGTCACATCGCCCCGCCAATGCGTCTCATAAAGGCGAGTTGGCTTGTCGGTTTCATGTTTCAAATCTGACACACCGTATATTGAGGCATTTAATATTTCCAATTAAAAAAGTTTTAACGATATTTTTTGAGAGGAATGTCGCTACATGTATTTCACCTTCACCTCTATACTTGAACATTGTTAGCTTTCTCTTCCGAGCACACAAGGGCCCATGACTTTACTGAGCGTCATCTTTATTGATACTTACCTGTGTTAATGTAATTTACCCCTCACACATTCGACAGAGATCCAGGTTAATTTGTATGACCCCAAAAACATGTGCGTGTACGAATATCAGCTGATTCGTACCCAGTTAAAAGTTGTAATAGCCGCGAGCAAGACCTGAAGGTATCATTCCTCTGTGGTGTCTTGCACTTTTCTCCCATTATTCATGGCAAGTGGTAGACTTGATGGCGCCATCGAGAAAGGAACTGATTTTAAGACTGCATCTGGCGTAGAGTAAAAGCGAGAAGAGCAACTCGTACTCAGCTTGTTATCACATTGTATAAATACGGTTATGATGCCAATAAACAAGGTTATATGATGCATCTTTAATTTAGCTCAGAAATAGACAAAGAAAAGAATTAAGGCAATCTGGGAAGCTGATTGAAGAACATTAATCTAGAAATATGACTGCTGTTTCGGTGTTGCTCTACAGACGAGGTTTGTAAGAGTACAAAACATTGTTAATAAAGTAAAATATGTCGTATACGATAAGTTTGTGTTTAAAAATGTTTGTACGTGTCTAAATGTGTCTACAATCACATCATCAATTTGACTTGCTCCCGTCGGGTTGTCGTTATAGAGTACCGGTATCTAAAACCAACAGATCTAAATGGTTTTTTTTATCGACGGGACTGTCATATCTCTATCATTTCCATATGCTGGTATGAAGCCATTCTCATGCTTCCGTAATTTTCAAGTATATATTTGTTTCCGTGTGAATACGTAAGTTTCCCCAGTATTTCCCATCTTAAGTTCCCGTGTACCTCGAGCTAAGCAAAGCGAGTGGAATTCCCCGACGACCAAGAAATCTACATATAAGTTCCCAAGGACTTCATTTTTTTTATTTTAACAGGACTATCGGACAGTTGAACAGACTCGACATTCGGTCATTGCTTTTAAAATTCTGTATTTTCGTCAGTTTGTTGCTGTTATGAAATATGCAGTTTGATGGCGTTTCGTATGATATATCAATGTTAACACGATTGGAACTAATTTGGGAGAATAGGATCTTATGATAGTTCAAATTTATCAAAATTGTTAAAGTGCTCTATATCTTGATGTTGCTACATTACAAATTACCCGTACAAATTCGCAGGTCTTCGCATGGGAGGTGTTTATGCGCAAATCATTTGTAAAGCTGTACTCTGCAATTAAAGATAGTCTTAATGAACGGACGATAGCTCACCTTATTTTGCACGTTTAATTGAAGCCAGTCAATGTTGACCAATGCCTTTACTGCTTTAAACAAATTTTACTCTCAAGTTATGTAAGCTCCTGTGTAGGATATTTGTGTGCATGTCACGATGTGACATCTTTTCGCGGACAAAATTGTGACAACTTAGTCGAGCGACTATTCAGCTTTGGGTTTGGGCGTGTGTAAAAGCTTTGGACGCCGACATCCTAGGTCGGTGGGGTATTGTAAGATGCGAATCTGAAATCCAAAGTTCATCGAATTACGTATTGAGTGTTTTGACGACGCATGCTCTCTTGTGTGTCGAATATTGCAATTTTAGTATGTTTATTTTTATTCACCTTTCAGCTTATTGTTGCGAAGGTTAAATCATTAATTGTACATGTCATAATATTAACCCGGTCATTTCTGTTAAAAGACCTTTTCATAGGGCTCTCAAGCCACATGAAAGAAAAAAGCCCACACGTCAGCAATAATTCAAAATATTATCTAGGCTCGAAAATTGCTCTTCAATGGCAGTGACCTAAATTACAGTACCATGACTATGCCGTAAGCACGGAAGTGAAAACCTTGTCACCTTAGTGCAGGAATGGCGCGTGACCGATTTATTCAATAGGCAGCACGTTTATCACGCGTAACTAATTATAAGACAGCATTGCCAATAGAATCAACTACTGGCACAGACATAATCGTTAGCTCCAGCAACATCATAAATTGTAACATTGAAATAATAACAAATGGCTTAATTGTCGTGTTGATCATTAAAAAATAGTCGCTGAAATTTAATCCTTTCCACATTAAAACCTTAAATGATGTTTTCCTGAGCTTGTTAGCACAATAAAGAAGACATGTTTCCTTTACGGAGGAAATGTACCGAAATTCGTTAATAGTTATATAATATTCTTGATACTGCTAATGACATAGTTGTCGATATACACTTTTATGAAGATCTAAATTTATGTGCAGAAGTAATATCATAAAGTTATACTCTGTTGATAAAAATCCTTGAGGATAGAATTGCTTGTGATCCATAAGCAATTCTACACTTGGTTATTGAATCTTAATCCTACTAAATGTAAAGTTCTTATTGTTTCATTGAAAAGAAATGTTCATAATTTCCCTTACAAACTCGACACTCATGCATTGAGTAGAGTCAGTAGCATGAGAGATCTCGATGTTATTATTGACCAAAGGTTATATTTTTGTGACCATGTAAATAACATGATTCAAGATGCTAGAAAAGCTCTCGGTTTTATTATGAGGAATAGCCATTGTATTAACAGTGAGCACGTTTTAAAATTATTGTACTTTACCTTGGTAAGGTCTAAGCTTGAATATGCTTCTGTTATTTGGAACAGTATAAGTAAACACCAGTCTGATAGAATTAAAAGAGTATAGCATAAATTTTTAACATTTCTTCATAAAAGAATTACTGGTTTTTACAGTGATGACACTGACTCGTTGTGCAATATTTACAATTTACAGTCATTAAAATCAAGAACTATTATTTTTGATCATATATTTTTATACAAATGCATAAATGCAAAGTTT
The DNA here is from genome assembly GCA_001465055.1 of Ptychodera flava. NCBI lineage: Eukaryota > Metazoa > Hemichordata > Enteropneusta > Ptychoderidae > Ptychodera > Ptychodera flava. Next base: position 225,967 of record LD349543.1, read on the forward strand.
AATGTTAATGCTTTAGCTTCATTTTTCAGTCTTCATGTACCAAGGTTTTCAACTCGGCGTACTACTTTGTTTCATGTGCCATTTGGTAGAGTTAATTGTGTTCGTGACTCTCTTTGTAGTAGAATTCCGAGACAATTTAATTTGCTTTTAAACGAATACAATGACATTGATCCTTTTTCTGTAAATTTAAATGGTTTTAAAAATGTTTTAAAACATTGTTTTCTCAGTATTTGTTAAAGTTTGTTCGTCTTGTCTTCATGTTTTAACTCTGTATCTGTATTTTTACTAATAGTCTTCCATAAATGGCCTCGGCTGTGGAAGTCATTAGTGATAAAATAAAAAATAAGATAAAAGATCCATTCGCCGTAGTCGACCCTACCAGCGTCGACCGACATATTCCTAATTTAGAACGCTAAGCGATGCTAACTCTATCGGTTAGTGTACCATCAGTGTAAACTTTTGCATTTACTGAAATTTTGTGTGGGCAGTCCATTTTAATTTTGAAGGGTGGAAGATAGCACCTTCAGTGGTGATTTTAACAAAAGTGGAGGTACATTGATGCACCTTTGGTGGACCTCGAAATTCAAGGGATGAAGACTGAATTACAAATACATTCAGCCACATTAAGGCAAATCAGTTATTTAAACTAGTTAGGTTCATCATTTTAATCTCATGAACACCTCAAACCCATTATCAAACCATCGCATGTGCTCTTGTAATCAGCGTTAATTCTGAAACAAATTGATTATGGTACGTTACGAAGTCCTATTTGTCACGTTTTTTAAAACATGTAATGTTAATAGCGAGAACGACTGAACTTATTGAGTAAGCGCTTTAGAAAATTTGTACAAATGCATCCAGTCTATGTCACATGACATAGCAGTCAAAATATGTAACCAAATTATTTTTCATTACAAATCCAATTAAAAACAGATGGAATAGTGAAAGGGCTCTTTTAATGCGTGTACCTTCTGCGGTATTTCCAATTTAATCAAGTACTCTGTAAACGGGAACTGTTGTATCAAGTGTGATCCGCCCAAGTTCAGTGATTTGCCAAGTGTAGCAGAGCGGCATGGAAACTCAACCCTGATCATGTACCAAAAAAACTGATTTTGTTAATATCAATACAATTTTATAATTATGGGATAAACATATTTTCGTAGACACTATAAATGCCTCATTCGCCGGTTGCACTACCATAATATTAATAGGTCCACTGGCACACTAGCCTTGTTGACCCCATCAAAGGGTAAACACTCATTTTGAGTCAACCTCGACCGTTGGAAAGCCAAACGTGTCGGAAGTACCTTCAAAATATTAATGTCCGCCTAGTCAATAAGATCGCTGCGCTCTTTACATATCATAAACGACCAAATTTGTAACTAGCGATTCTACGCGTACCGCCTTTTGATCCTTTTGAAGAAGTCTGCGTATATATTGCCACTGACTTTTAAGATCCGAAATTCGAAAGTTCGTCAGTGCATGAGTACATGCATATAATTTGAGCGTGGGAACACGGACACTTTCTAAACCCAATTAGCGCATGCATGGCCTATTTAGGGTGCTGCGTTCGTACCTTGCCTTGTGGACTTTTTGAGAAAATTGTCAATCAGAACGATAATACATACACCTTCAGTGCGCCCCTTTCGAATGACAGAAACGGTCATACGATGTCAGATTATGAGAGTTGCGCCATAAAACCACCTCTTTTACCAAAATTCGAACCATCCGTCAATAATTTTAGAGTCACGTATTAAGAGGTGATATTGAAATATGATGATGAAATGTTACAAAAAAGACAATGCCACTGAAAGTATTGGTCCTTGGACGACGCTTGGTTATAAAATGATATTTAATGTTTGAATCCGCGTAATGTGTACTTCAATATTGACACAACATCTATGACTAGACAGAGAAATTTTGTAAAAAAAGAATACAATTTGGCAATACATTTGGTAAGCAATGCTAAAAGTTCTGGCTATGTATTCGGCTTTCACTTCAAATGGTACATGTTATAACGTCTTCCGATCTTTTCTTGAAACTCGAAAAAAGACAGCCAACAGATAAAACAAAGAGCGCCCTCATTATCTGACGTGCAATAGATCTCCACACAATACTCTGCTACACATCCAATTCTTGCGTTTTCGAATAGAAATAATACCGGATAAGTAGACATGTATGGTAGTGGAAACATTGAACCGATCAATCTTCAAGTGTACGTTATTTATATAAACAACATGCTTGTAATACATTTACGACAAAGCCATTTTTGTCATTTTGAACTATTTTTTGAGGTTCCATAATCCAAAAACCATAAAGGTTGGTATCTACAAAACATGGTGGGATGAGGTTACTTCCAAGCCAATTTTCATGTTCAGGTGCCTATCTTATTGTTAGCATGCATATTTCTTGGCTAGCATGGTTGATCATTCGATGAAAGAAGTTAGTAGCAGAACCCAATTTGTCCCAAACTCTTGCTGTGACCTTTAACCTTTTCGCCTATTCCTCTATCATTAAATGTTCAAACTCGGCCTGAACCACTTTCTTTGGATAACATTTTAGCAATAGACTCTCTCCATTCACTCATCTCCTTAATTTTATGCGTGCCTATTTGGGCTGACCTAGCCAAGTGCTGGAGGGTACGTCTTTGGGTAAAGTACGTCACAGTAAATAAGACGTGTATTTATCCCAACATTTTTGGATGACCTTTCGCGTACTATTACTTTGGCCAGCAACTTAGGCAAATATACGTAGACGAATTGATTGAATGAAACATTTGCTGAATCCAAATCAAATATATGTACATTTTACTTCTTCGCATGTTAGTGCGAGTCATGACGGTTTACATTGTGAAAACCTTTCGTCATATATTTCTTTTAAAGGACTCTCTCTC
>LD349543.1:228872-240799 GCA_001465055.1 Ptychodera flava
TACTGGTTGAAACAATTTCACACAAACCTATAGCAAGGCATTCCTTACAAAGTCAGAGTCTTATCAGATGTGCTATGATCTTCTTTCACCTCCATCCACAATCTTACTTTCGACGCCAATTCCAATTGAGCGATTGCAAAGAACGCAATATTGAATTTGTCAGTTTTCGCTAGTGACGTTTGGAGGTGTATAATCATATTTTTCATAACCGAGGCATTATTTAGATAGAGTTAATTAGTTTAATGAAGTTTCCGACTGTTGTCGGTAGCAAAAAGGGCAAATGATGATTGCTGATTTAAAAGGGACTAATAAATATAAATTATCAGACAGAAGAAGAATTGGATATGAAATAAAGCCTGACGCATGTATCTAATTTCGAGATATAAGCAAGTGTATAGGGAAAACCTAATGGCTCACGTTATTATGAGTGATTACAAATGCCACCCATAGATAGGATGGTATTGAATAACCTGATATTTAAAAGCAAGATAGATTTACAAAACGTAATATTATATTTTAATTTCAGCATGTCTGCCTTGATTGCCTATATCCAATTGCAGCCTGACATTTAAATTCCAATTATCGTTGCACGTATATTTATCAAATAGCGCTACCATGCCAAACTAAATTGTGCCTAAAAAAGATGTCATTGTTCGCCTTAGAATATACGTTTTTGATGAAGTGCGAGTTTTGTACTCGGAAATCCACAATTTTAGTTGAAAAGATACAGCTACTGCAATAAAACTGACGTTGCCGAGACAAGCTCAGCGTACAGCATGTATTTGCTAACAAGGCGACACTTACACTAGAGAAGCATGTATGTAGACGATTTCATGTATTTCTCCCCAAAGCACAGAAGACAGACACGTTCCACTGTCAGTGATATTCTCAAGATGGCGTCAAACCTCGTTTTTGAAAAGTGGCTTGGAAAGGATAGATAGTACGAAAAGCTATCACGAGCACTTTGAGAAATTCAAAATCGAGATCACCAGGCGTAGGATAATTGCTTTGCACTTAAGAAGAAGTGGGTTTTATATCATTTAGACTGACAGTCAAACTTTTAATCAAAAGCAATGCTTATTATCAAGCAAGTTTCTCGGATTTTTTTCTTTGATGTGCTCGAATTATACTTGTGAAAATGATATTGTTGTAAATTGTTCATTATTAGATCGATGGGTAGCAATATTATTTAGCTATTGTCCATTAGCATCATAATTACGCCAAGGTATACTTTGTGGCGAGGATAAACTCCGGCATAAGGAGCCGAATAAACCTAAGTGGCATGTGCAGAGACGGGAGGGGGTGGACAGAGATCGAGATATGGAAAATGACAAAACAGGTAAACAGGGGAAATAGGGGCACGCAGATACTTTGAGAGCTAAAAACGGGAAATTATCCTACTTTCAACTGTGTACGAGTGCGTTCTGATAAGACAACCTACGTACGTGCATACACAACGGAAATATCAGTTGTTTTGCTGAACGATTCTACATGTAATAGTCTATGGCACCGTTTCAGGCCTCATCTTTGATACTATGCACCGCTCCTTCATTGTGACTCTGTTAACATTCACTAGAAAACACTTAAATCAGTCTACAACGCGAATGTCTTGTACATATGCTGTTGAAGGATGAGCTAGTCTTAAAGGCATCGACTGATACAGACGCCAGTAACGCATTAATGGAACACGGGATCCACGAAACTGCCGGCGGTTAGTTCACTATCAGACTCCATGACACTGCATACATTTTCATTTTCGAAATTCAAGTTAAATTCCCCCTAGAAGTGGGTTCAGAAAATCTCCATTCAAGGGCAGGGTTTCCTTTCACCTGTTGTGTTTCGTCTTATCGATCATCTTGCAGAAGGTGATTTGAATCTCATGCAGCCATAGTGAACACAAAGACTTCGATACAAACACCCAAAGCACATGCATCCGAAACACTATACGTATAGGCAAACACACATCGGTACAAGAATGTCTAGAGATTTAACTCTCAGATTCTGGTTTTCAACGGGTGTTGTATTCCATCATTAGTGAGAAAGAATTCACCACATACGTAGACAGTGTAATATAATTAGTCTTCTGTGGTCTAACACTACAAGGGTTCACATTGCTTTCCGTTGTAAAGGAAAGAGTATTTGTAATAGTTGTCTGAGTAAATATATATCTATATAGCCAGCGGGGGAAAATGCATTTTTTATTCAATCTGGTACAACATCTACTTTTTGACCGACCTTTAACCTTAATACTGATAAGAAAGGATTCTGCGTAACACAGATCTTGGGACTTTCGGCCTTGCTTGCTTTTTAAAGTTAACTTCATGAATAATTTCTGTCAGTAGCTTCTCTGAATTGTTAAAAGTAATAGACCTCCCCCCTTCTTCAGATAATACGCTCTGGCTTAAATAATATGTTACATTAAACATAACGTCATTGCGTTTATAGTGAGACTCCCTATTAACAATGTATCTTACACGTCATACTGTTAAACCTCTTTAAATGTTGTCAGGATACGCTAGTAAAATGTACTCTAATTTTTGCGTTCCTTTTGTTCCACAGAAAATTATGCCGAATATACAGCTGTGTTAGCACGGAAAAGTCACTTTAGCTCAAAAATGAAATCGCATTCAATAATTTGATTCACACTCGACCTAGACCGTGGTCAATTTGTGCTGTACTTAAGCGTACTGACTGATGTTATTCGTTTACTTACTGCAGAACTATTGAAGGACTAGGGTCAGTTGCTGTATTTTTGATGACCTTTACACAGCTTTTTTTATAAATTTGTTATTATGTCTACTGCAGTTACTTGTTCTACCCCAAAAGGATGCTTAAACTCAAACTATCTACTTTGCAAAAAACGTCGTGTCTGCGTGTAAAATGCAATGTCTTTATTTACATTTGAATGCTAGTCTGGACCAGAATTCACTTGCTGTCAACAATAGCAACATGGTATACAGATGTACATATGTAGTTGAAAAGCTCATCGCCGCACACCTCAATGTCCTTTAGGGAGAAGAACATGAAGCTGTAGTCATTTATTGGCAAGTTTCAGCAATAATCCTATTAGCGGTCTGAAATGTCGATGAGCATTAGCACACTTTCTAAACGACATCTTGCCTGTCGTGGGCGACGAACCCGCCAGCGTTGGATACATTCAGCCTATCTTTGATGATGGGCAGCGACCGCCTACACTATATGTAACAGGTTCATGGCTTAATATTGCAAAATAGGGGTTCTGAATATATCTTTTATATCCGTGATCCCGAACTAAGATCGGCAACGATTCCTCCATCGGTAGTTCACAGCGTATACTAGACATTCGAGGCATATCGGCACAGCAAAGAACGGTATATCATGTGTCAATATCAAGTCAGCATGCTTTCATAGTTTACACTACAAGGTCATTTTTTCTCCCAAAGTCACTTTTTGCAATATTTCTTGGAAAATTATTCAACTAGGGCAATTTGCGTGGAAACTTCACCCGTCCATGTTTGTCAGTCGATTTCATCAACGTTATAGCCTAATTAAGGTGACCCGGTAGTCCGAATGTCTTTAACCCACGTGATCGTCAAAGACAATAAATGGCTTTATATGGGGTTAATGTACCAGCCTTATCCTTGTCAGCTGAGAGCAAAGTTTGTATCTCAGTCAAGGACAAATGGAATGAGAAAAGACTAATTGAATTCTACAGTACGATTGTTTGTTGACGTTGAAGGTCATAGAATATACACTTCCTCGCTCGTGCAATATGCTGCGGTTCCATATCGTGAAATCGGCACAGATAACGCATTTGGAGACTCAGTACCAAGACGAGACGTCCACGATGTGTCTTGCTGATAACATTCATTTCACTCGTGGCTAGAACATTATACAGACTTATGGAAATACCTTGAACGGCTTAGGCATAAGATGCAATGCTTTTAAAATAACCATGATCAGGTTGATATCGTATAGGAGAAAGGCCAGGTTACAAAACGTTCAAATAGATATGTGAGACAGGTAGTCTGGAGAACGCACCCGTTCGAAGGAAAGATGGCTGGAAAGATGTTTCATTTAAATGTCTATGGATTAAGACATATTTGCCTTCAGACCTTTTGAGGCGACAACCCTCGAAAATTGAAAATCAAAGTTGTGAACTACAGAAGGTATGAAAGAGATCTCGTTCTGCTTAGATTTAATATGGCGCAATTCAAGAAACTTTCATCACTCGTTGATGAAATTTTAATTTAAAATCATCAAGACCGTGTGTAAAAATCGAACGTCTTGGAAAACATAATTAAAACCAAAATTCGTCAGCCAAGATAATACAAGTGATTATAACAAAAGTGTTTAGGTTACCTGTTGACATCATTATTTTGTTTTCTATTGATTAGAAGTGCAAATAATAAATGGTATTAGAATCGTGTGTGCAATGTAAATGATAAGTAGGAACATACCTGAAAGGTCATCACACCATTATCATACATCTACGAAACTTGCATTATGCCTCCAATTACTCAGACGAGCTGCTTTTGTATTACTGAACGGCTAGGAAAACGGCGTTGAGATATAGCTACCTGTATATTGAGTAATTACTAGTACTTTTTTCCTAACTCTACTTCATCAGTCGTAAAGGCTACTGTGTTTGTTGCAACATCTAACAGTCTGAATAAAACCACAAGACAAATAGCATGATGTCTAGAAACGAACGAAGTGCCATGCTCATGCGTAATCAGCAGCTATCAGTTTCACTGGCGAAATGAAATTTACTCACAGAAATGATACAACAGAGAAATTAGGAGGTCGATCAGAAATGTATATCAATCAAAGTATGTGGAAAGGTTGTTCAGCTGTATTGCAAAGGTCATTTCTTCTCAGAAATAGCCCAACGTATTGGTGATTCAAAACAGCCACATGGGTCAGAGATATCTGAAAACGTATGGTGTGATACAGATACAATAAAGTTTTTGGGTGCACCAATAAAACTAATACTTCCTGATGGGACGTTAACACACTATATATTAAATTTGTTTTCCAGATATCTTGCTTTTGGTGTTGTTTTCTACTGTAAAATGTTGCAGCAAAATCAACAACGTTACGTTTATGCGTGATTTGGTAAATGTAGGGGAAAAGTACGATACCTAATCTCGTAATTATTCAACGTAGGCCTGAATCTCATCGTCAAATTTTCCCTTGCCGCTTTTTAAGTTCTTGTCATGAACAAATGGAGATGGGTAAACTGAAATGATCTCAAGCAAGTACAAACCCCTTTCCAAAGTCCCCAAAATTACTCCTGCAAAAACACTTGTCTTTGGTGGTCAAACTTCATATCGGTCTATCCTCAACCCTATCTAAAGATTCCGAAAATATTACCATAGCCTTCGGCAACTTGTAATCCCTGGTAATTTCACAAAAGCATCGCAAACCAATCATAACCACACAAAGTTTGTACCGAGCTTGACAAATTATTAATTAACCAAGGCACCTGTGAAGTAATGTTTCAATTGATCCATGAATTAAGGCTGCAGTAACAAGGATTGTCTTTCTTGGTTAACATATTACCCTCGATAAGGAAGAAGGATAGCTTAATTATTTCTAGAATATTCACATTCAGAGTTATACATGTGGAGATTAAATCTGAGTTATCTTTTAACCTTGAATATGTCCAATATAAAATCGTCGTGGCGGCGGCAGGTGTTCAGACTACCTAACTATCGAGACAGTTTTTATGTTCTTTCGACGTTCAATTATGTATTTCCTGCTTTTCAATGAAACGGTCTATATGTGCCTTCTGGGATATCGTTATCTGCCATGGAAATAAAGAAGTAAACATTATTTGACGCGAAATATTGGATATTGTTCTTTACTCCTTTGGGCATACTAGGAAATAGTGTTTTGACCAGAACACTTTTCTTCAATTGTCCAGCTTCAGACCTTTTCCACGCTTTCTTTGTTAATCTGCACTTAACATTGTAGAATCACGAAAAGGCATTAATGGAATACGGACCAACCTCACATTGCTTTTCAAATGTTGACGTTTAATATGCATCAGAGTGATTGCAGTTTTCACACATGGATGCTTTTGTTTGTATCATTACTTTTTCCCCTTGGCATATACATTTGCTTGTCAGGATACGGTTTCAAAAGTCAATTGAAATAGCATTAAATAAATTTTTGAGCATATTAGATTATTTTTTCTAGTTTTATGACTAAAACTTCATGCTATATACTCTGCGATCTCACTACTATGAAATAGAATGATTGACGTCAGAGAGACATGGAAACTTATCATTCAATTGCTTTCTCTCTTGACAGTTCAGATAAATTGCACGCTTGTGATTTCATCTGGATTGTTTATTCAAAGAATGACCGAGGGCGTCGAAGTGTTCGCTGATTGGTGGATTTAACGTTTCCATTTTCAATTTACTCTTAGAGCTCTTAATTAATGATTGCCATATCTTGCGATCAATCAGTACGATTAGACCACTTGTGGACACTGCGAAGGGTTAAGAAACATCTTTCCTCTCTGTCGAATCCGCCACCGAACAGTCATTTGCATATCTGCACTTGCGCATTGAACGCAAGGCATCAAAACTCTGTGCCGTTGCAACAGGAGAAATTACAAGACGTCAAACGAGAGGCAGTCTCCGGATACTCGAACGCCGTCTATGTCGACAGTTCAAAACCCTCGAAAAATACACCTCTTCGTATCGGCGTTGGGAATTTTGAAGAGCCAGTTGGAATCGTCCTACATATTACTGATAGTGAGAAGCCGATGAATGTAGTAAATGGACGCCAACTGTGAAGTCACCGAAGGCTCGTACTCAGTTGTCGTTTAGCAGGGGAAAATGGCAACGAGAGAAGAAAGGCTCCTTCGACTCGTGTGAGTTGTACCATTCCGTAACACATACATACACATGGTTGTCTATAAATCTGTTTATAACTTTTTGCCTTGCCTGTATCGTATTACCTGTCATTTGTTCTGTCCTCATGTTTCTCCTTGGACAGTTAGCATAATGCAATTTACTTCAAGGATATTCACGATACATAGCAAAGTCGTAGATGTATCTTTCTTTACATTTCTCACTTTCTTTGTGTTCTCTTGGCCACCAATCTATGTCACCAATACGTTGAATGTTCAAGCTGAGAACGTCCTGAGAAATATGATAATTTTGAAGAAAATTAAGCGGATAATTTAGGAGTAAAACATTATAGAAAATTGTGCCATGGCAAATTTTCGGTTTAATGCCAGCTAGTTGCCGCTGTTTAACGTTAGAATATCAGGTAAACTTCGAGAAGCAAAGCAAACGCCGAGAACTCTAAGTTTCCCTGATCAGGTAAGGTTGAGTATTTGCACAACAGATTACAGAAGACTGAACAAGTGAGCGATATTCTTGATGCGATATGAGTCGGTAGTACTGGGAACAGAATAGAGGATACTGAAGTCATAAAAATTAATTTATTTAACCAGCATGATTATCTTGGAGATAATTGATTCGTTTGATGCAGAAGAAAATTAGTGCTAATGTCACATTGTATAATGATACTTTCTGGCACCGTAACGTTGTGTTTGTTTATATTGTGTTTAATCGCTCCTTTGAGCTGATTACATAGGTCGCGATGCAAGCCATATTAAACCGCGTCTATGCAGAAGACAGCTCTCGACCTCTGTCAGCAGGCTTGTTGGAGTGGTGTTTTTAATATCTGCCTTGCAGAGACCCAGCTGGATATTCAGCGTTGAGACCCGATCCCGCGTAGCTCGGGTAATCTAGCATGTGTGTTTTGCAAAACGAAGGAGCGATTATCGCCAAGGGGCAGAATTGCACTGTGGTCGCTCAAATTAAACAGATAAATGCATATCGTAATGCCAGGATCCGATATCACTCCGATGACGTAGGTAATTACGTTGCACCTTGCCTTTTGCAACCGAACGCTAGAACGAGGTTAATGTGTTAGGAATATCTTCGAAGTTTTAGTTACCTATCGCAAAATGGCGTAGAGACAGAGACGTTTGCCCGATAACGCAAGGACTGCTGCGTTGTCAGAACATTCTTGAAATTCTAGCGACTCGAGAAATTGTCCTGACGTTTTCTAAAGATGTGTGTCGCTTTCAGGGGACTCTCTGCATGGAATCATTATTTCGAAGCCACCAACATACTTTTTAAACGGAAAATTCCATTTGACTTATCGGATTACACAGATCTGTAGATTGGTGGACAAGAGGATTTCTGAGTAGGTAGAAAGTAGTTGCATAGGGTTGGTAGAAAGAAACAGCGAGAGAAGTAAGAGGGAAAGGGACAGTTATATACATATATTAACCATCCGAAAGACTGAATGATTGGTTGGTAAGATTGTAAAATAACTACATTGAATACTCACGCCATGTCGTCAAATACAAGGACATGCATAAAAATGGATGTATATTTCATAAATACCTAAGCTTACATACATATATTTACATAAATACATACATTCGTACATAGATACATAGATACCTAGATACAAAGATACATACATACATACATACATACATACATACATACATACATACATACATACATACATACATACATACATACATACATACATACATACATACATACATACTTCCCTAACTACCAACCCACCCACGCATCCACCCTCATATCAACGTACATACATATTAATAAATACCAACTTTGATAAATGCAGGCATTTTTATGTACATCTTTTGACGTAACCAAAGAAATTTACGAGTTATCTTTGTTATCCCCGGATGTATTATAAAAAATGTTTTCTATGACGGCCGAAAATGTATGTCATATATTCATACGACATTATGATGCTAACGGGAATGGAAACCATTAAAATAACCACGGTACAAATAAAATATTGAAAGCGTGAGTTGATATGTCCATAAAATATTGCAGAAGCTCCGTCACTCTTATATTTAACCTCTACGAACATGTACCCATATTTTAGTCGTGTGGACGGAAAAGCCCGTATCTTTTCTGTTACAAAGGATACTTAGTATGAAAAGTTCTCCATTATTCAACTATTCACACTTTTTAAATGGTCTTCCACTTTTCTAATGAATTAAATATTTTGTAGTCCTGTCCTCCTATAATTGATTAAATACACCGTCAATATACCCTCTAAAGAGTAATTTTGTTAACTATGTGAAACAAACAACAGTATTAAATTTGCATTAACTGACGATCATGATAAAGGACCAAAGTCTCAATATATACATCAAAAATACATAATGGCGCATTGGCGTAAACGTTGAAAGAATTATATCATGATTTATTTAGATTGATACGAGTATGTGATGTTTACCTAGATTGATACATATTTAGTGAATCGTAAAGAGGGTAAAATGTTTATATAGGAGTCATAAACCATTGTCTTCTGACGGTTGATGGCTTTTGCCAATTTTGGGGACTGAACATAGGAAATATGAAGTCTCTATAACCAAACTAAAGCATTAATGGAAAATACTTAAAGGGACAAAGTCGCCCATTTTTTCATAAATTTTGTTTGATACGAGATACGACTTATATTGTTTGACATGCTGAAAGACACTGAATGAATGGGTGAACATGCATATATACGACCCCGGTTTTACATCAAACCATCGCGAAAACGAATTAATGGTCATGACCATTAATTCATTTTCGCCATGATTTCATTGAATTTGTCTAAAACCGGGGTGGAATATATGCATGGTCACCCATTCAATCAGTATCTTTCAACATGTCAAACAATATACAGTGGATTTCAAAATAGTTTGGAATTACAACGTGCTAGGGTGATAACAAAAACGTTCCTGGTGATAGAAAATGACGCCACCTGCATTCATTACAAACGTTCTACTTCGATAAAGTTTGCAACAATTTAACCCAATACGACGTTCACTGTACCACAGTCAACATCGTCAGTGTTGCTTTGCTCCCATTAAATAACTCACCCGTACGATGACTGCTTGAACATACTTATATTACCCTTATAACATTTCCCATCGACGAAACTGCACAGGTTAGGTTTATTCTTGGTACAGTGTGTACGGGTCAGTACAACGAATGGTGTTTCCTACACTCAACGTGTTATGTGAGTGAGAACAGTGGACGTCGTATTGGGTTAAATTGTTGCAAAATCCATCAAAGGAGAACGTTTGCAATGGATGCAGTTGGAGTTATTTTCTATAGCCAGAAACGTTTTTCTAATCACCCTAGCACGTTGTAATTCCAAGCTATTTTGAAATTCACTGTAAGTAGTATCTCGTATAAAAAAACATTCATGAAAAAATGGGCGACTTTGTCCCTTTAAACGTAGTTTTTGCATTCTCATTCCGAAGGGGCATGATTTTAAAGGGGCAATCTAATTTACTCTCTTAATATAGAATGGAAAACAAAACCCGACCGATTCAGGCAAGCAAGTTGCTGACGTCTTCACGAAATACTCTGTAAAGGGGCTATCAATATGCAATTACCTTTGAGCCTCAGAGCAGAACCCATGATTATCATTTGAACATCGCATTGATTAAGGTCTAACTGGTTCGATGTGATCGCTATGGTCTATGCGGCCGACAACTTTCACCTTTGCAGCATGAAAGGCCTTTATGATTTTACCTCCTGTAATAAACGGCTAATTTAAGACATCCCCTAGCAAGATGTCAAGGGAAAGTCAGTGAACTCTAGCCAGACAGGGGCTCTTGCTAAGTAAGAGCCTATTTACATAAGTTACACTTGAGGCATCAACACTGAACATGACTTCCGAAATATTCAATCTAATCTATGCTGTGAACATTCAATATATGACGCAGACACTAAGTCAGTCTCATATATATATATATATATATATATATATATATATATATATATATATATATATATATATATATATATATATATATATATATATATGTATGTATATATATATATATATATATATATATTCATAAAATATATTTATGAATGACTTAGACTGACATTATGACATGTTAGCAAACTTTTTCAGTAAATATGATATTTTTACCGAGGATATATTATATATCATTCGAAATTGTGTGACAGCTGGTTGAGTGTCGGATATGTGAGTAACTGTGGCTGGTTAAAGAAGACATATACAGTCTGATTCAAACGTGTCTGTTATTGTTGGAAAGCGCGATGCAATTACAGAATTCAATATCGCGCCTCACTTATCTTTGCGTCAATCACACATCCGGACAGTTCTACTGATTGACTAACAAACAAGGGACACTAGATATGTCGGTTTCACGTAAGAAGCTGTAGAAACATACAAAGGCTGCTCATGGAAAAAGTCTAAAGGTCGAAAGGCATGACATATCTTAATCGGAAAATTTTAATCAGCATGTAAATAGCTGTTTTTGTACACGTTTCATGTTTGTATGTTGAGATGAGTTTTCTCATACTCACTTTTCCATAAGCATATTCTTTATTGCAACATTATCTGATACTGTACAATTATATATTAGACTAACAAAATTAATTTAGTTCTAATGAGTCGTTATATATAACATGGCAAACCAAAGCACTACAGTATACAAACATTAAACAAGAGTGATTATTTTATTTTTATTTTTTTTATTTTTTTTGTTTTATTTATTCAGATCCAACAGGCGAAAGGCCCACTTATAGGTCTGACAATAAGAGCAAGGATAAAAATCTGATACAAACATACACGTATACGAACCTATACGAACCTATTACACACAAACATTATCTGTACAAAATGTCTTTGATGGTCCGACGAAAGGCAGACCTAGTAGTAAAAATGTCAACAGTATTATATTTATATACTAAATCGTTATAAGCGGACATGGATCTTGGGAAAAAGGAATACTTCCTAACGTTTAGCCGAGATCTCGCGGGTTTTAAAGACTCAGAGTGACGAAGTGTCCTCATTGGAAAGTTGTAATTAACCTGTTCTACAAGATACGGTGA
>LD349543.1:241003-256421 GCA_001465055.1 Ptychodera flava
TTTATTTATTTATTTATTTATTTATTTATTTATTTATTTATTTATTTATGAATGACTTAGACTGACATTATGACATGTTAGCAAAATTTTTCAGTAAATAAGATATTTTTACCGAGGAAATATTATATATCATTCAAAATTGTGTGACTGCTGGTTGAGTGTCGGATATGTGAGTATCTGTGGCTGGTTAAAGAAGACATACACAGTATGATTCAAACGTGTCTGTTATTGTTGGAAAGCGCGATGCAATTACAGAATTCAATATCGCGCCTCACTTATCTTTGCGTCAATCACACATCCGGACAGTTCTACTGATTGGCTGACAAACAAGGGACACTAGATAAGTCGGTTTCACGTAAGAAGCTGTAGAAACATACAAAGGCTGCTCATGGAAAAAGTCTAAAGGTCGAAAGGCATGACATATCTCAATCGGAAAATTTTAATCAGCATGTAAATAGCTGTTTTTGTACACGTTTCATGTTTGTATGTTGAGATGAGTTTTCTCATACTCACTTTTTCATACGTTTATTCTTTATTTCAACATTATCTGATACTGTACAATTATATATTAGACTAACAAAATTAATTTAGTTCTAATGAGTCGTAATATACAACATGGCAAACCAAAGCACTACAGTATACAAACATTAAACAATAGTGATTATCTAAATAAACAGCATATTAGCTCAAATATAGTACAAACATATAGAGCACGTGATAAATATAACGATATCTATATTAATCTTTAGAGATAAATGAATAATATCGTCTGTTTTTACGAGTGCTTGCCTGTCCGGAGGGTTATCCACGCCTTACCGATATGATTAGCTAACTTTGCATTCTGCTATCCTTTTGAATAACGCAAATATTTTATCCTAAGATTTAAATTAATGAAATAGTACGTCTAGAAAGTGTTAAGTAGTAAAGAGAAATGTGCAATATCTTTTACTGGTTAGGAGAGATTTAACCATGATCTTAGCCTAAAAGAAAAAACGGCATCCGAATTGGATATGCTGTGGTTTGTGTTCTCATCTCCTTGGAAGAAAATGATAACACAGAAATGCAAGGAAGAACGCGATTTGTTTCTGTTTTTACGTCACATGTTGATTGTCAACCGAACACACCGTCAACATGACCGGAAGGGACACGACTTGAATTTCAAGGCACTTGTGTTATAAACAAAGTGAAAATCTACCAAGTTACAATACGGAACATTCTGAAGTCAAAAGCTTGTGCGTTGCTTTGTGCACTCCAAACTGGAAATATTCAAAACTATCGTGAATAGAGTACAGTTACAACAATCTCCCCTACGTTTCGTGATTGCCAGATCCTAATCGGTGCATCCGAAATATTTTCACCAAAATATTACATGTTTGCGATGGAGCAGCGTGTGGGCTAAGTGGCAGCAAAGGTGGTGGTATACAAGATGTGACAAAATTTCAGGCATCGAAGACGTAAAAAGGAAAATGATTTTTGATTGCAATGATGTATAGCTCAAACGTTATGCCCCCTAAAAACTTAATCATGCAAATCATCAAGAGATAGATGCTGTTGCAAAGTGCACATCGTGTGTGTTCACATCCCTTAAGTATCTTACATGAATGTCAGATTGCGCGCCTCAATGGCTACTTTTTCTTCTCTCATATATTGACTTTCACCATCTTTTGCGAGTTAGTTCTGATTGTTGGTTTACTCGTGTTTTTGTGTCTTTTCACTATGCGATGTATTCCACTTCGTATTTTTTAATAACCGTTTGAAGCATTGAGAATCCGTCACAAATTTCTTCTTCCAGGTCAAGGGTTTTTCAGACCTGATTTTGCTTGTATGTGGTATTTTTGATGTAAAATTTCATAGAAACGAGGCTATTCGAGGGACTTTTATTGGCGATGTTCCTGGAGTGCTTAAAGGGACATAAGCTGTAACTTGTGGAAAGTTTTTCAGTATTCTGCTTCTGAATATCAACTACCTTGTCTGACTCTAATCCGTTTGTCATGCAGCAATTTCGAGTATTCTTTCTGTCAACACAGCTTGTATGTGAGTAGTGATCGTTGTTCATTGTTTACAAATGAAATCTAGTCCGGACTTGAATACAATTTTCAACAAAAACAATGGAGATTATACTCATATAGGTTGTGTTGATATGCTAAATACTTGGCATCAAAGTACAGTTTAGGGATTCAATGCAGAAAGTGTAGGGAAACCACAAAACAAAACTTCTGCAAAAAATAGCCGAAAGATACAGCTTATGGAGCTTTCAGTGTATCGCGTGACTAATGCTTGATCAGCCGATCATAGTCGGTGCCTTCAAGTTGCATGCTTTCTTGGTAGTTTGCGGCCGAATAAAGTATCGGGCCAATGTACTGGGAAACTGCTCGGTCCGAATATGATAATTTCCGGGACAAGTCTTAATTTTTTACTATTGAGCCTAATGCCAAATGCCATCATTGGGACGTATCCACTTGAGCAGGAGCAATCCAGTACACAACAAATAAAACAAAATGAAACATTATCTAGTCGACTTCCTCGTTTTGCCCTGTTGATGTATTTTTATTTTCTGATTGTCCAGATACTGTCATTTATGCCAAGGCACGCTTAACCTTCGCTGTAAACATAGAGAAATTTATTAGACTTCGATATACCGTAAACGAGTTAATACAACTAGGTTCTTTGGTCATTTAAAATAATACATCAATGTTTCAGATGTTGCACTAGCGTTCGAAATTGCAGCTGACCTCTCAAGTTACCATGGCAACATGCCATTCGAACAGTAGAAACGGCTCATTTCCGCTTCACCGTGACGTTCTCTCGTTTGTGACCTCGAGTTGACGTTGCTATCGCATCAGTTATTACACACACGTAACGTCAGTATTGTTGCCTTTGGCATTTCGTTTGGATCCGTGGGAAGAAGCAGGTGATGCGCTTTGCCTGATATAATCTTGGCGTTTTCAAATCGGAAAAGCTTGAAAACCATTGGTCCAACATGAAGAAAAGAGAGTAGATGGCCATGACATTTACTGTAATTTCTACAAACATATTTGAAAATGGGTGTTGAACTAGTGAGAGGTTGTAAATTACAGTGAATCGGAGATATCATGCAAACATTATCGATTAGGTTGTATGTGCTTTTGTCGTCTGATTATCGTCTACTGTTGAACACCGTTATTTACAACGCCTATGCCAGAAACACACTGATCTAAACGACACAGGGAATTTCTGTTTTAAAAAAATTATTTTTAAGCATTCAGTAAGAGAATAATGTCAGTTAATTATTGCGTGACAAAGAAGGACACATGAATTTCGTATGTTTTAGTAGATGGCTGATTGAAGGCTACCCTGTTCATTGACCGCAAACAGGCAACGTTTGTCCATGGTTACGAATACAACCTTGGCGCTAAAGAGACTCAGGCATCAAGAATTCATCGGAAGCATTGTCTCCTAGATATTTCGACGTCGTATCTATCGATTTATCATTCTAATATATATATATATATATATATTAATGCTTTTATATACAGCAATACAGATTTGATACCGATGTGTTTCAATGCTTTAAACTTACCTTTTGAACAGACCATAAGCAATGATTGTTATTGCGTTTAGATGTATGCTCTACAAATTACTTGTCTCACATTGACGGCTTTTCGGACAATGTGAATAAGCCATTGGTATTGGTATCTCTCGGTACTGATTCATACATTGATTTCTTAGTCTAGCATTGTCTGACTACAAACTTGTATTTCCCCCACGTACCATTATCTCTTGTATCAGTTTTCTTACATCGTAGCGGAATTTCCAGTAGCTTTTAGATTTACAGTCTGCATGTTGTTGATTGTAGCCATTTCAGTTCTATGTTGGCGAATTGCCAGTATGAATACTACAGGCGATTGATAAATCATTTTTGACGATTTCATCTGTTACTTTCTACGTGATTTTTGCGCGGTTTATTCGGGTTAATCCTAATATGGTTGTTTATACTTCGGAGAAGTTGTTGCTTTTACAGTTACCTGTTTTACCCGAGTGCTTACTCCATGTCTCTATATAATAGGCATAGCAACGGATGGCTCTAGGGAAAAGTTCGCACACTTTTTTTTAAAATGAAACGGCAGCTTTGAATCATTTGCATATGTTTCTAAAACATCAGATCTAAAAAATATAATATGTTAACATCGTTACATGAGAAGGTTACTAATTTCAAGCGTTTTCCCAAAAGCTTCATTCTCGATTAGTCTACAACTTTCAATGCTCTGTCTTACAGACAGGCTGATATAAGAAATGCAGTTTTCTATATTATGTTTCGAGGGATGATTGGTTGGCTATGTTTGCCAAGTATATAAGTATATTAAGTTTTCCCTTACTGGTAAAAATGTTTCATACAGTTAGCTTTGCCACAATTTGACTTCAGCCCCGAAATATCTCACTATTTGTAGAACTTTGTAAGACGAGTCTAGGGAAGCTACAAAACAGGTATAGGAACACTCCTATAAGAATGTTTGATTACATCTGTCTCTTAATATTGTTAAACATGTTTGAAATGGTAGAAAATATGAATAAGGAACGAATTATCACTAATACAGAGCATGTTAATGTGTATTGAAATGTGAATTGTGGTTTGACACAGCAGTATGTTCATCTTTAATGCATTTGAATGAGACCAGAAATAAATAAAAGTTATCACTTAGCCATTTACGATATTATATGAAATATAAATACAGCTTATAAAAATGAAGATTAAAATGATGCTGATGACTCTTTGAAAGTAACATACTGTAAATGCACCAAACATTCTTTGGTCTGTACATGTTATATTTGCAACACATTTGTGCAGTATATTCAGTAATAATGTATAAAAACTCATGCTCCGCTGGCAGGATTGTCTTCGCATGAAATTCGTACTTGTGTAGTTTTCAAAGTAGGTTGAATTTCCATATCCTCACAACTCCTCAGTGAATGAGATATCGTTTGCCGCTCGACTCTGCTAATGTAAAACTGATAGAATATGATATATTAGTAGTTGTTGGGAGAAAATTAAATGATAACTGTGCAGTTCTCAGAGGCTGTATATTGTTATGGAAACGAACTTCAAGTGGAGCGTAAGTTGCAACAGTACTATATGATTAACACACAATGTTAGCAACGGAGGTTAAATTTATTTTATAGGTTAGTGCAGCTTAAACATATGTACTAATTAATTACTCCTGCAATGCATGTGCAATATTTTGCTGTATATATATATATATATATATATATATATATATATATATATATATATATATATATATATATATATATATATATATATATATATATATATATATATATATATAATAGCATGGCATAAGATAGTATATGTCAATGCTTTTTAAGAATTAGCACTTTGCTTGGGGATCTGTTGTAGTTCTAAACAGTATGTTTCTACATTACAGCAGAATATCGTTTGGGCGGATCTAGCGCGTCTTACTACGAACTAATCCCTATGGATGTCCTTGCCAATCAACAGAATTTGCTAACTTCAGTACGTCAGTGATATAATGAAACTGAGGATGCGCTGTCAGTGCCTTCTTTCACTGCCACATTTCCATAACCTTAGTAACTCTTGCAAGATGACCCAGTGCGTGCATTGTGTAACAGGTACCAGTCAACATAGATGTCCAGGGGAGCATTCTCAGGCTTTACTATTCCCTTGTGTGTACCTCGAGTGATATAGACTTAAAGTGGTGCCCTTTCTCCCTGATTTTGACTTAATTGGAAGTTATGGTACTCACTTCAACTCCTTTTGGCTCGCTAATATCACTCACTTTTCTCAAGTAGAAAGCGTCGTAAAACAGTCGTTGAAAAATGTCAGGGGTCGTGAAAGCTAAGAAAATGTTGATAAAGGAAATTATATCGAGTCAACATTGCCTCCCAGGTGGCTTTGTAACCGCTAGAGTGAATGTTTTTGTCGATACTTCCAATTAGAATTGTGGTTTTTCTGACCGCTAAGTATCGGGTGCTTTTAAAAAGACGTATCTTTGCCTGAAGCCGTTTCCCGATAAGCACGATATTATATCAGTGATTTCTTGACCTTTACGACTTTAACAACAAACTTTAAAGTAATTGCGAAAGGTTATTCACTAACCTTTACGCATCAAACATTAAGCGTTGACATCTTTACAATGTTAAAAAAGAATATATATGACATTTACTAAAAATGCAATTTATTGAGGCGTTACAAGTGATCCAAAATGCGTACACCTTTCCTTAGCATCATACATACATACATACATACATACATACATACATACATACATACATACATACATACATACATACATACATACATACATACATACATACATACATACATACATATTTTTTTCATTAATTTAATGGCGCATCGCTCAAATTATGTATTTTTTGTCTCAGGTGTATCGAAATTGAAACTTGCCTCAACTTACAATTCTCTCTTTGTTGTGGCATCACGCATTCTTTGACCTTACTTAATATTCGAAGCAAGCTTGGCGCTCTCCACTGGAAACACATGGTATCGTATCTCGCTGCTTTGCAGAAACCCTTTCTATGTCAGGCTGGCTTTGCGCTTTTTATGAAGCCTCGGTAGCTCTATGTAGTTGAAGATTGAAGGAAGGTTTATTATCCGATATGTATCACAAACTGCACTCTTAAATTCACCGACGGTGCAAAACAACAAGCATCAGCTTTTTATTTAATCCTATTATCGCATAAAACAAATTCCATACATGTCTAGCAAAAATATACCTTTGTAGTCCTTTATTCAACTGATATGCTTGCCATGTCGCGTTTTCCACAGCAGATTACTTATATTTTGGTAAAGAAGCAAAAATTTCGAGTATCTCAATTTTTGGTATTTTGAGGGCCTCAAAATGAAGATTTAAAAAAAATACCTTTTTTCTCGGTATCTATAAATATAGGGTTTGTAAATACCTTGATTCGCATGTAAACACGAAAACGGCATTGACATGACGTAACATATGTGCGTTCAGCACCTTTTCCCGATGTTACACAGTATAAACGGTATATAAAACCTATGACTCGCCGCCTTGCATGTCATATTGGTAGAGTATAGCAACAGCGTTGCAAGAGACTCAAAGCTAATATGTTTCCGTCCTCGCTTAATAATTCGAACATCTTCCACAAACTATTGATGTGCTGACATTGAAGTAAGGCGATTTCGCGAACGGAAAATCCTCTTCTCTCTTACAACTTTCAGCAAAACGTAGCGCGTTCTCTCATCAGCAACGGAAATGTAGTAGATGACAGGTATTAGTATCGTTCAGCCCACTTCTCATTAAGGAGTACCTACCGGTCGCAAGTCCTTAATATTTTGAGGACGATTCATTTAAATCGAAGTATTGCAGAATTAAGACGCCATTATGTTCTCAAAAGTTGAATTCGAATCCTCCCCGTATTAACACGTTGTCATGGTTACTATCGATGACAATGTCATTGCTCTGCATGGTGACACTTCCTAAAGCAATCAATAGAGTTTACTTCCGTACTATATCAGTTGTCATGGTAAATCTGCAAGGACGAATAAGCAACTCCAATTTGTGAGAGTGAAAAGGTAAAAATTATAATTTAAATTATTCATGCTACGACAGTATTTGGATATTTACTGATGATTTTAACACGTTTGACCCAAGGTAGTTGTATTCTCCTTATAGATGAACTTCTTGATTGAGTTTATGGGCCAGATGAACCTGCTTACCGAGTCTATGTTAAAATGCTTTCACATTGACCAAGTAAATATATACAAACATACTGAATTACGAAATTGACAGTGAGATTTGGCAAGTTCTGCTTGATGCTGATTTCAGGCATTTAGATGGCCTACAAACAAATCTTAGTCAAAATAATAACACTTATATTCTCTTGTGTTTTGGTAGCAGACGCGATTTTATATTCAGAGACGCAAGGGAGTTTTACACTTTTGGAAAGAACGAATTCAATACTGTTCTGTCTATTTTACAAATTCCACAATCTTTTGCAATCGATGTGTTTGCATTTTTTGGACAGGTAGGAAACCATATAACAAATTATCCCCAAGCGCTTTAACATCTCACAGCAAAATCAATCTATGGTGCATTGTAATCGAAATTGCAATCGGGTCTGTTTTCAACATTTTGTCTTGTTCATCAATACGCCGGACTTGTGTACACGCTATCTTTTACCGAGTAAGGATATCATCAGTCATCGTTCGCATCGTACAAAATTAGTCAGGAAATTAGGTCTTGCCATGTATGCATTACATATATCCATATATGATTTCGTATTTTAAATACACACAAACACACACATATATTAACACAAAAAAACACACTGACACGAGCACACACTACACATATATACTTAGATATTATGTATAAAATGTATGTATTATCACATATCTTTGTTTATAAAGTATACTTCAATGCGTAATCTACCAACCGATGTTAATTTGTAGAAATAGTGTGTCTTATGATGATCTGAGGCCGTATTTACAATCACAATCTGGTTGGTCGTCGCTATCCTCCTCCTTCTTTTTATTGATATTTATCCCCCTCATAAGTCCAAAACATCTCTTACGAAAAATTGACGAGGTCATACGAGATCTCAGATGACAACGTTTTCAATGAGATTATTGTTGAAGCAAAGGAAATCACAAGCGAACTCTAGATTACTGACACACTGGCTAAGCTAAGCGACATGGATTTATTAGCTTGGAAGACCACAAAGGCAACTTTATGTACAATCCGACATGTAGGCTTATTAATCCGGCAAACAGTGAGATGGGCAAAGTGAGTAAAGAAATACTTGACACAATCAATAATGATGCAATTTGCATACAGGCGTAAATTAACCTAGAATTTGCTCAGCCGTCATTCACTGGTTCAAACTATTATCGACTTCTACCCGTCTACCTGAACACAAATCTATACAAATCACTTGATTTTGAGCAAAAATGCCCAATAATGTATGATTAACTGGTTAATATCATAATGCACTCAAGAAAGACCCTTCTGTGAGACAACATGGTACCCTTGATTAAAAGGGATAATTAGGATTTATTCGATGTTGCAGTAAAAGCTACGACGACGCTGAAGTATGTGAATACGTGGGTTTGTACATCCTGAACACCATCACTAAGAAGTATGAAAGGTCAAATCGGCTTATACTGAGAGATGACGGGTTTGGTGTACTCAGAAATATTACAGGCAGCGAGGAAAAGAGGGTAAAGGAAGAAACTACTAGGGTATTTAATGACATTTGTCTGAAAATTACAATTGAAACAAACCGAAAAATAAACTTCTAGGACGTAACATTTAAGCATGGCGGCAAGTTCTGTCCATATTCGAAACCAAACGACAAAATAATATACGTCTATAGTAGTCTTAACACCAGCTAACTACACTTAATCAAGTCCCTGATACAATAAGTAGACGCATCTTAACAACATTCAATAATATGGGCATCTTTTGATAAATACAAAGGCCACTACATACAACATCGAAATCAAGTGGTTACACCGACCAAATTCAAAATGCTAGGATCAGTCAATCAACGAAGGTGAACAATGACAGGAAACGTGACATCACTTGGTTCAACTCCTTTCAGTAAACACGCGGAAACTAACATCGACAAGAAGTTCCTTCGACTTGTTGATCAACATTTCCCAAGGGGCATAAACAGCACAAGATCTTCACTAGTAACACAAGGCCAAGGTCTCAACAGGAGGCAACAAGGAGGTCTACATCGGCCTCACTGATAACACCATCAAGACGCGCTTTGCTAAGCACATGCAGTCGTCCTGTAACAAAAGTATGAGAACAGTGCTGAACTATCAAAGTTTATTTGGTCTCTCAAGAACAAGGACCAGGAATTTGATGGATCATGGTCAATTATTGCTAGAGCATAGAGTCACTCTAACATGCGCAAGCGATGTAATCCTTGCATATCAGAAAAGTTACAAAAAATCAATGCTGATAAATCTACGCTGTTAAACAAACACCCTGAGTTGGTTTCAAAATGTCGCCACCAAAACTATTATTACTTATCGAGTTTCAACATCACAAAAGCACAATATAATGGTACTCCTAACCACATAAATGAGAGAGAGGGTCTCAGGACTGAAGGATGCATCAAACTTAAGTAACATGTTGTTACTTTTAACTTGAAGTGATTTATGTTATGATATATATATATATATATATATATATATATATATATATATATATATATATATATATATATATATATATATATATATATATATATTCAAACAACGAAACATGCACAATGTGAAAACTCGTCGACATATTTGAAGGGAAACTAAAACATGTGAAAGGTATCACTCTTTGCAGTTTTGAATTTATATTTATAAATTACTCTTTCGTATATTTCAGCTTAACGCCACATATTATTGGAAGTGATTCCCATCGAAGCGGAGTTAACCTGGGAAGTTAACCTTTGTTTTGAATGGATAACGTAACTGTCTCAGTTACTTGTGTTACTAACAAGTGCTCGTCTCGTCATTATCAGTGTAGAAGTGTGGCATCTCATTAGTAATGAAACAGTTGTTCCTGATATTGACGTATGTGCAGACGTAAAACAATCTTATTTACTTTGCTGTTTAGTACGGGGGCGCTATACACATCAAGCGCCTATGTACATAGTTGTGGCATTGCTGTGTGCTTGGTTAAGTCGTTCGCCTAAACAAAAGAATACGTTTTGCAAACCTTTTCATTCCTTTGGCGCTGTTCAGATCATGTGATAAAAACAACAGAGCATTTCTTGGCTTTGGCGTCTACGCTTCTACAAACGAAAGTCAAATTGAAAACTATTGAGGACGATTTTTGTATTTTATGACAATCGTTGACATTTGAATTCAATAAACGTAAATATCGTAGACTTCCCTAAAAAAAAACGCGAATCTGTTCAATGTTTTGATAAAGTATTATTCAAACTCTCTCCGTATGTGATAAGCACAGTAGACTTATTAATTTGATGCAACAGCAACCGTAACTCCAAACATGGGACTATTAGCTGTATGTCGTTTGTACACGGGTATATACAAATATTCTGCCTCGGTTAATCATGTTACAAATGGTGCAAACACGGACAAGGTGACAAGTGCCTCGAATTTAGAAGTTCTGTCAGCTGTAATGGGAAAACAAAAACGAAACAAAACAAAACAAAACAAATTGTGAAAGTGTCTCAGCTGCAAAGCCTGTTGCAGTTTTCCAGTGTGTTCTTCTCATTACGCTCCATATGAATATTGTTCGTTGCAGATGCAAAGCTATTTTATCTTATTTGTAAGTATACATTCAACAAGCAAAACTACTGCAACCTTCATATAAAATACATCATATCTATAAGATTCCTGAGGTGTAAATGCAAGAAGTCATACGGTCATAATTTGAGTGACAAGTACAAAACTATAAAGAGCATATCATTAATTTTGAAATACAAGAATGTTGTTGTACATACAAGAGTATATCATTGTATCATAATATTGAAATATGACAATGTAAAAATAGAAGGTGGGCTAAGTAAGTGTGACAGGGAGTAGCTAATGAACAGCTTATTGGACCCAAGCTTCCAATAGGCACGTTTTTTTCTGAAAATTTAAGCACCATGTAATAATTTCAGAAGGGCAACATTTCGGTTTCGTTTGTACAATTCTACTAATTTCTTCTTGCACTCAAAAACTCAATTTGAAATGCCCAGCGTTGAACCCGCCGAGACAGCATGTACCATGTGTGTGTATGATGTCGACTGTAAGTATAGAGAGTGAAGAGCTAAGTATCCTTTCACTTCTGTCTGAAGATTGCAGGATCCATGAAACTTAAGTAACATATACTATTACTTTGTACTTGAAGTAATTTGTGTTATTATTTATAACGCTCTGCTTTCCGCAAAAAGCACTGTAATTTCGCACGAGGACATCTGTATATATATATATATATATATATATATATATATATATATATATATATATATATATATATATATATATATATATATATAAATGGAACACCACATTAGGGTATACCTTTGTATATGGATCATACCAATATGTTGCTATACAAGTGTATACGTTAAACATATCTTTTTGGAGCAAGTGTACACTGTACTTGTGCATTTCATTTGTATCTATACCTGTATACTTATATTTGAACGATGTACAGAATCGGTATATGTGTATATTGTCGTATATCAAGCATTTTGCCTACTGCATTGTGTTTTTTAATGATGTCAGTGAGTCTCCGTCAATCCGCACGACATCGCTAATGCCAACAATTGCGTTTCAGAGGTAGGAGCTGATTAGTATTTTCAATATTTTCAAAGACAGACTTTTGTCGCCGCCTCATCACTAGGAAAAACCCAACACTCTTTAAACATTTGAATCGCGAATAAAAAAAATAGGACCATACATGTACGGGTGATGAAAATTGACGCCATTTTATCAATATCTGCAGCTATAGGGATACCCAACACTTTAGAAACTGATACTTAAAGTTTGAATCCTCCACACAGTAGGCTGTCTCGATCTGCAGTATTCTGATTTCATGTTACCTCGTTTTAAATAGTTTATTTTGCACATAAAAGGATAAACAAATATGAAATTTCTGATAAAAATACAATCCTAAAAAGTTTAGGAAATTATAATCGTTATTGGAATGTTGTTGTAATGTACTAGGTTATCTTGCCAATGACGCCCTGACTATTAAGGCAATGCTCTTAGCGTATTTTCCCTTTTTGAGGAAGAAATATTTTAAGTAGAGACAGAGTTGTAGACTGTCATAGTAAGATTATGAGTGGCAGGCATGAACAGCTGGGGGCAACCGCAGGAAGACATGGACAGGATATACGCTGTGGAGTTATAGAGGCAAAGAAAGTTGTAACACGCCGTTGCGCTGAGATAAACAGTCAGACGAAGAACCGGGCAGAGGTTTAAACGTCTAAAGATACACAAGATCTGGGGATAGAAAAATACAATCCGAAATTATACCAAATAAAAAAGAGAACAGTAAATTTTGCCTGAAAATGTTCTGCAGGACGACCCCCGTCTAAACCAATTGCAAGTATAGCGGCGTGCCTTCGAAACATGACGTCAGGGCTTTTCCCGATGTGGCCTGTGAAATAAATTATCAAGGTTTAAAATGCAGATTGACAACATGATTTTAAAATCAAGATGAGCTGGCTTGACAGCTGTTCTGTTCAATGCTCTCACTTGTAAGGTGACGAAAAATCCCGCGATCAAGCAGGCCCCAGAACCATTGCAATCAGTGCGTCACCTTATGGGGACTACTTCGCGCTCGTTCAACGCATTTCACGCGACCTCTGCGTTCGTTTCTATGCGCGATCAAAAGGGTGTAATCAAGAGTTAATAGCGCAGCATGTCATTTTCGCTCGCAGACTCTTCAATGGCGTTCGAGATCCGATAAGAAATTGACGAGTTTTTCTTTCGCTGTCTGAGTAATGGCTCCATCCAACATACGTTCGTTGCTGTACACTCACAATGAAATTACAAGCGGCAGGTTTAATAGATTACAGGACCTACAAGATTAGTCGGGCTGTGCAGCCTCTGATAGGCTTATGTGACTATCAGTCCCATTTACTCTGGCAAAGCGTTGCCATGGTAATACGTTCTGTCTCGTGGTGATGCAAATGAAGGGGTCCATATTGTCGCGTGATTGGTCCTCCGTCTTTACAATTCCTTCTGGCTCGTCAATTTTACGTGAAATTGTAAAAATCCATCAAGGGCACATCAACAGCCAGTTCCTGGGATTTCTGCCTTGATGTTGAGGCAGGTTTGTCAGGACACAATTCAGCCATAATATATCTGTCTGGAAGCTACCACTATCGCTGGCTGCGTTTACTTTTGCCTTTCTCTGCCCTTTTACTCTGGAATTCCATCACACCCTTCTCAAGACACTGTAAAGAAATGAAGGCCAAGACGATGGAACCGTGGTGGAACCGACGGCCGTGAGTATATTTCATTCTAATTTCGCTTTAAGATTCACAAACGTCTAGCGGCCACCAGGATACATGCCATAACGCCGAACCCCGTGAAAGCTGGAGCTACATTCACAACAGAAAGCGTTGTTGCACATGATGAATTTTACCGTCGCAGCGAAATGGGCTTATTCAGACCTCGATATCGCAACCGGTACGTAGTCTGTGTCGATGTGTACGTGATGGGATTTACCGACGTAGGCAAACCCACATATCGAGTTTGACGAGATGACGACGAAGATAGAATAAAAGTGGAAGAACAGCCGGCTTTAAACGGGCAAACATGACAGACTGACACCTTAGAAACATGGACCACTTGATTATATGTTCTATCAAATGGCTCACTACGTACATACACAGATATAAAAATGTATACATAGTCTTGCATGTTGGTACGTAAAGAGAGAGCGAGCGAGCGAGCGAGCGAGAGAGAGAGAGAGAGAGAGAGAGAGAGAGAGAGAGAGAGAGAGAGAGAGAGAGAGTCTATTGCCCCTGGTAAAATCTGTGCTTTTACATTTGTAGTTATAATACAGACCCGTGATACACTATGGAAATTAATTTACACGCTATCTGAAGTTCTTTGTTAACGTTATGTACATTTACGAACCGAGTTTCCGATATATTATGAGGCGCGATGCGCTTTGTTCGTTATGTGAGCTTATAAAAGTTTACAATGTAAAAACCATGTGCCCCTGGATAGAGTGACTCATAACATTTTGAGAAAACCTGTCACCATCATTCCTCTACATAATTTGGAACGTGTAGAGTACAGTCTGAGGGGCGAGGGGGCAGATTCAATATTACGACTGCATGCATCTGTAATGATAAACTGTGGTGTTCGTTACTATATGAAGATAAATCTTTCACTGCTAAATATTTTTATGGCCTCCAACCTTCCGTGTCGAGTATTGAGGATGGCACAGACCTGATAAAAAACCTTCGTATCTTTTCTGAACAATCATTTCAAGGTGCTTTTTCTCTACGCCGAAACCACACTGCGATAAGCCAAGCTTGAAGATGAGCATCTTTCCCTAAGAACGAATTGTCCTTGTGACCAGCGGGTGAATTTACAGTATCAGAACACTTTTATACATATCCGACGCTGCTGCATTCATGGTTTGTGCAGTTGATAACAAAATTAGAAAAACACAACATGCTTTCAGCTTTTTTCGACCTCTAGATCTCAACAGCCTGCATTTCAACATATTTTGGGAGATTGTTTTAAAACATTTCCTCCCATTAAGAGTACACCCCGCAGGCTAAATTGAATAGTATTTGTGCTGGTATAAATTGTTAGTGTACTCTTATTATTAGGCAGTGATTTCTTCGCTTCCTAATTTCCTGAACAATTCTGTGCAGAAGGGGCTGTCGTGAGTATATATATATATATATATATATATATATA
>LD349543.1:290866-304364 GCA_001465055.1 Ptychodera flava
GAAAACAAATTGGGAATTGCATTTTTCCCTATAGTGATAACACAGGGATGGCGGCCATTCTAAATTTAAATACTGGGTAAATACTGGATAATTTGTTTCTCTAGTACAAAATATGCCTGGTAACCCCGATGTTTTATTCTCGATTTACGGTTTAAAGTGTGCTTAACGAAAGTTTTAGGAAAAAATTGAAGTCTTCCGTTTTCGAGGCGTCAACTTCCTTAAGTCTGGACAAAGTACAATGTAATGTATCTTCGTGGCTAATGACTCTGTATTTCAACATAACTTTAAGGAGAAGAAGAATATAAATGAATTGGTTTTATAGAAAAAAACAAGCTGAAAACATTTATTACAAAATTTTGAACAGTCGTTATCTAAAGATGTTTCACTCAACTGATAAGAAATAGTCAAGTAAATCATTTCCAATAAAAGAGGCCCTGCATGATGGCTTTGGAACATCTGGTTATATTATGACTCAAAGCGGAAACCCATAGTCAACTTCACCTTGCTCCGCCATATTAATGGAAACCTGCTCGTGTAGCTAGCGCCTACGTCATAATACATCGGGAACAAAACGTTTCAAGAATACATCATTGAAAGGCTGTTTTATGGTAAATCTCTAGTCCTTGCCATCTATATCATCGTGGGACGACATCAAAATGTGATCAATTCGCACAGGGAAGGATGAAATTTGTAGGCAGAGAAATTTACACAACCGTCATGTCACGTCTCACTCCGTGATTACTACCAAAATCCAAACCATTATCCTTAACTCATTATATTTCCAAATTAGGCCAAAGTAATTAAATTCTTTGTTTTGCGTCCCCACCCGCCTAGGTTTTTAAGGTTTCAATGGAAAACACACACAGTGTATTTGAATAGGAAATTTTAGGACATGACCGCTTAGCTTTTCTGAACTAAAATTTTGTTACAATTTGTTATTTGCTGCAATCATATTAAATTGTGTTAATTTTCTTGTGTGTGTTTTTCAGCCGCTTAGACGCGTACCTTTTCCCATTTTGAGTGGACGCAAAACAAAGAATTTAATTACTTTGGCCTTATGTTCTGTCACATTCAAATGCAGCATCAGTGTGATAAATAGTATTATGTCCATCAAGCCAGTCAATATGGGCAAAGGTTGACCTCTTGATATTTAATTTATTTCCTCCTTGTCAGGTTTGTCCATAGTTCTGTGGAGCGCTGTCAACACAGTCAGCAAACACGTCATGCGTTGGTGTCTACTCGCACAGTCTGTGTACTTTTCTATTCAAATTTTAGGTGAGTACGTTCAGACGGGAACCGAATCACTAATCAAAGTCTGTGGCATTCTTTTTTCCGTTCCGTTCCAGAAATAAACCAGAATGATGCAAATTACAGGCTCTGGCAGGGAAACATAATCTCCTTTCGCTAGATCCAATTGCATTGAGGAAATTTCAATCGATCTGTTTTCAATTTGCTTGGGAATTACCTGTCTTGTAAGTCGGCAATATTAGCTCTCGAGTCAGCCAACAGACAAGCACCGAGAGTATTTGTGATTCTTTCTTGAAGGGCTTTGCGCAAATCACATTTTAATGATGGTGTGTTGATACATAGAAATGACAGAGCGAGCACACGGTTTTCCGAAAAAAATGGAATGGAACAGAAGTGTTGATATCATTTCTTGCTCTTGACAGAGATGGATTCTACCTTTCATTTTCCAAACGTTTGATCTTAAAATTTCAGAAAGCAGAATACTTACCCTTTATTAGCTTATCGATTCAATAATATAGTTTAACATGCATGCTACGCATTCTAGATAGATAGATAGATAGATAGATAGATAGATAGATAGATAGATAGATAGATAGATAGATAGATAGATAGATAGATAGATAGATAGATAGATTTTCAGTACATAAGCTAAGAAGTTTACATGCAGCGAAATCACTTCGAGTAGTATATAACTTCAAGCAATATGTCAAGACACCGTCTCTGTTCACCGTGTTCGCAGATATATTCTGATGCTCTTACCCTGCAAGATTTTGATTTGAAAGTCGTCTTCTCAGTTTTAAACTTTCTATCATGAATTGTGTTTCATGTTTTTCAGCTCGATTCCCCGTGACGGTTTCAGTACTTCTCAGTCGTGCACGTTAAAATATTATTACGTTAAAATGATGGGATACGGATTTAAAGGTTTCTTCATCCTCAAAGAGCGGACAGTCGCCATACATCAAACTCAACTATCCACCATATATTTCAATCGAATTTTGTACATGCCAGATCACAGGATAACTAATGCCCAGTTACATTCATTTAAAGCTGACTGATGATACGTTTCATTCTGTATTATTCAAGAAACTTTATGAACCTTTCAAAAACAGCAATTTATTTATTAATCCTGTTTCATCCATCTTTCTGCCCAATTTTACTGTGTCTTTG
This sequence comes from Ptychodera flava, assembly GCA_001465055.1. Lineage (NCBI taxonomy): Eukaryota > Metazoa > Hemichordata > Enteropneusta > Ptychoderidae > Ptychodera > Ptychodera flava. The sequence goes on from LD349543.1 coordinate 293,282, forward strand.
TTATTGACATGACAATATATTCGCGTTTGTTGAGCTGTTTGTATTTCTGACTCCCCAGTGCATTAGCCAGTCTTTTAATCACATTCATCATTTTTATCATATTGATTACATTTTGTCTGTCTGTTGTTGTCTTTACTGGCCTCTGTTTCTGGTTTTGCTTTTTTCTCTCATTTTCAGTGACTGCTTACACACTCTGGGAAACCGACGGTTACACTTTTTGGACGAAGCTTGTCCTCCTGTCCCGCGTTATATTTCTAGCCACCTCCCTCTTCTTCTACGTGGTTCTATCCGGGGTCAAAGGTCTTCGACGGGTCAGGTCTGCCAGTGATCTGGATAAATCGTCCTAGATACAGAACAGGTGAAGAAGTCAGTTGGTAGCTGCAAGATAGGTCAAAGTTCAAATGACAATTTTGATAAAAAACGAGTGGACTGTTTTATGCCATTTAAATCGATGTTTACTTTCTTTGATGATCACAAGAACTGTTATTTGTATCTAGACATCTCGATTTCATATTATGTATATTTTCTCGTCATATTTGATTACAAAAAATCAGTAACTTCGAGCCTTAGAGCGCTATGAAAACTCAGAACTAGTGCAGAGTTGCTCAGTCCATTTTGCGACACGTGTGGCGTGCGAACATGATATGGCGCACGTTGACTTTGTGAATGCTGGTTTTCATTTTTCCGCGCCAAATGTTTCAGACAGCAACGATCACGTCTGAAATTATGATGCGCAACGCTTTAACAGACCGTTATATTTCCCCAGTGTTCACGCAAGCTCCGTTGTTCCACCGAAGCCGCATAGCGGCGCTCTAAATTGAAGAAGAGTTATGGCTCCGCCACATTTACCGAAATACCTTGTTTGTTTTACCAATATGTGGTTAATCACCGCATATTTGTAAAAGAAAGAAGAGTGGCGTAGAGGGCACTATGATGTAACTAAGAAGATACATATTTTCATATAAAAATCAAAGAATGAATATCAAAAGTAATTGAATTTAGTTTCATCTTCTGATTTTGGCGAAAAAAATAGGTCCATGCAGCCTTGCCTGAATAGTATCTGTACACGGTATGCGTGGAAATATAAATGCGCATTTGTTATGTCACCGATGGCGGCGCGGTGTCCCAGGCAACGGATTTGTGTGGCGATGAATCCAACAATATCGCACCGCTCTTGGCGACGAGGTTCAAGTTTAAGGTTATGAATACATCAGCTGCACACGCGCCCATACGCAAACTGAAAAGCAGCGTTTTCGAAGGCTTCGTCAAATGGACTTTGTAACTCTTCAATTATTTAGCTTTATATAGCTTAGTAAACCATTTAAAATAATGTTTCAGTTTTCGCTTGACTTCACAAAAAAGGCTAGAAACGATGGTTAGATAATGAAGCTACTATGTATTTAGATTCTAATAGGTTTATTCTTATTTTTGAAGTTTTGTTGAAATTTCTTGAAAGGGACAGCAGTTGTATCTTTCTAGTGTACAGTAAAATGATACTTCGGAAACGGAGAGCAACAGTAAGTCTTGATAAATTTTTCCGTTGGGATTTAAATGGCGCAAAGTCCCCATAATCTGACACATCTTGGTCTCTCTCGGGCAAATTAACTATGCCCTACTCAGTCTTTGAAAGGGATACAGTTTCAGCTCGCAACGTGAATTAGAAAAACTCAATCCTGGATCAAAAATATGGTCAAATAATGGAAGGTCTTGTTCACTTTATCCTTCTTAAATGCATCGATGTCTCCAAAACTAAATTCCAGGCGCGGACCTTTGTTTCATTTGAGCAATACACGCTGCACGTGGTGAATGATCAAGCACTGTTGTTGTTTCGGAGTTGTGACAGAGTGCCGGAGCAATCACTTGTTGCAGATGTTACACGGACTGTGTAACATGAACCACGTGACACTTCAAAGTTACTGCTGCTATACCTCTCAATGAAACCATCAAGGCCAGACTCTGACATTTATTTCGCGCCATGACAATAAACTCTAGATTTAATCTTCGATTAAATTTTTTCGAATCTTTGCACAGACTTGTCTCTGTACATTTACATATCACGGGTTGCGATAATTGTTACGTATTTGGAAAAAGAGAGAGCGCTTTATCGTTATTAAATGTCTTTGTATACTGGTATTTGAAAAAAAAAATACACTCGAGAATTTTATTCTTCAATTAAAAATGTAGATATAGTGTATGTACTTAAATATTGAAAAGTACACATTATCGGTCAGGTTAAGCAAATTTTCAGAAAGTAAATGGGTCTATTTTTTTCTCTTTTCGTAACCTATTGTATTTTATGACGCGTATAGTATAAGTATATTTTGGTTTAACGAAAACGGATGCGCCGATCGCAATCGCTCTGTAGTAGGTGCGAGATTGCGGTTAATGGGCAAGCCCGCGTTGTAACGCCTGACAGACAACATCAGATATGATCTTGTTTTGGTAAAATAGATTGGTTAAGTCGCCTTGAAAATTTACATCAAGCATCTGTACGTGCCGCGCCGTCGAGTGCCATCGTCCCCGGATGCAACCTTCGTCTTTGTCTCCATGGAAACCGGAAGCCGCCAATCGAGCGTGCGAGCGATTGAGCCAGTAAGATTTCCGAGTGTCCAGCCGTGCTTTAACAAGCGGCAAATTAACCCGATCTACGAAATCAGAGCAGTTTTCCGAGAGGGCGAGAGAAGCGAAAACTGTCCACCGAGTGTGCATTTCTTGATTATCGTTAATTAGCTCAAGTCAAGGTACGAGGTGGACGGGCGGTCTACGTGTCGTTGACACCCATTAGTTCAGTCACCGTAGATTTTTCTCCAGGTCGGTCGCATGTCACGTCTTTATACTTGAGAATGAATGCATGTAATAATGAGCAAAACAATATATTTGCGCATGCCAATCACACGTACGATGTATACGCATGCGCGTGTTGATATCCACTTCTTACAAGAGACGTGCATTACACTAAAGTATCGTGTTTCCATGGAGTTTTGTCTCTGCAAAATCTATAACTTTAATCATTGACAGCCGTTCCGTATCTGCGACTGTAAAATATTAATTAACCGGGTGCTTTGAAGTCCAATGAGAGGAAAGCAGTAGAGATCTGCAAGCCGACAGCGTATCTGTTATCACTCCTTTCTTGCCGGGTGACTGGTTTATCCGTTTGAAATGACAAAAAATGCCGAATCAGTAGGTACGATACAACCGGTTGCATTTGGAATTGTACGCATATCACATTTATAAGATTCAGTACACGTGGTCACCTTTTCTATGATGCATAATGAGCTTGTGCCGTACATGTTGTTCGTGAGTAATAAGTCTCGATGCCAAATGCATGCTTGTATGTCATACGTATTCTGACTACCACGACGATGCCGTTAATTGTATTTCACCTCTTCTCTCCGACTATCGAAAATAATAAAAAAGCGAAATTTTTTCCTCTATTCTCGTACCTCGGTTTTGCCGAACTTTCATGGCTGAGAAAAATCCTGCAGCCCCTAACAATCAATGGAAGCAAACGAGCAAATGAAATATTGTTGACACCTAAATATGACTGATTATACTATTTAGAAATTGCGTTTATTTGTGAGCCTTCATTTCTATGTGAAAATATGACGAGAAGAACGTAAAGAGCATGGAAGTTTCGGCTACATCTGTCTCCATTAGCATTTAAACAAACATTCTATCCTGACTGGTGTAGGCGGTGTGCTTATGCTTCTGACCGATGAGGGCGCTCTCTTCTTTGCTGTGTACCGTGCCTTGACCCACGCAAAATTAATACGTACAAATGGTTTAATATGGTACTAAAAAGAGATATTTTCGACTTGTATGTGATTTTCTATTGTTAAAATAAACATGTTTATGCACGATATGTTTCTGTCTTTTGATTGTTGCTACATTGTTTTATTTGCGGATTTTTTTTTCAAGTTTGAACTCTTCAGGACTGTCGTCTGCATTGGACGCCTTTCATGCTGTGAGGCCTGTTGGCTGAATCGTAAAAGATGGCGCTGTCACGCTATGATAATGACGCTTCTAATGTATCCATGTCGCTTATCGACTTACAGGTTTTTTCCAAGTTACATGGTTTTTTAACCAATTGTGGCTATTTTATTTAGATGAGCAATTTAGCATGTGGAGACAAGATTAAATCCGCTGATGATAAAATAGTTCATATCCCGTTTTGATTCGATCATTTTCCGAAGATCCCGGGTTTTTTCGTACTCCTTATCATATGGCCATTGTTGTCTTTGTGTATTTGGTTAGTATTTACTGATAGTGTAGTAATTGACATCTTTTTAGGTCACCCTGACGCTCTTTGAATATCGTTTAATTCCAACAAGGATCTGACATGGTGACCTAAATTCGAGTCCTTTGGCCGTCAGTTGGATAAAAAAAGGTCAGAGTCCACGTCGTCGGAAGCGAGGTAGCGATTAAGTTTGAGCTGTGCGACATTTCATCATTATCATGTATCTTCACTGCAACTGGTGACTACACTGATGCCGGTACAGTGCACCAATGAGCGGCAAGTTAGGGAGTCAGCTTGCTCACCTGAGCTTTAGACTTTCAAGATGTTTAAAGATCTCTACGGAAATTTAGACACTTGTGAACAGATGCATTGCAATGCTGTAGATCAACCCTAAACCAAGACTTCAATGACAGGATGCAAACTGGGATTTCAAAGTGCAATAGAGTTCGCTGTGTGTATTGTAGCGGGGAGATGTTTATCGACTGAGTGGGGCCGAGAAGGCGAAGGTGATCGCCATATTTATACACACAGAACTATAATAGTCACGACTCGACTTTTTCGGCAATCCATCAAGAGGCCAGGGTCCCCAATATGGCTCTCATTAGTCTTTTGCATATTTTCAAAGAAATCTACCCAATACAGACTCAGAGGCGCACTCGTACATACACTCGTGCATGCGTAAGTACATACGTACATTGTACGTACATACACTGATACATACACTGTTAAATACATACATACATACATACATACATACATACATACATACATACATACATACATACATACATACATACATACATACATACATACATACATACATACATACATACATACATACATACATACATACATACACAAATACATCAATTGGGCTTTGATTGAACGTTTTTCACACAAAACTGAAAGATAATCGTAATGCGTCGTATTTTAATGGTCACAGCTTGGTTTTGCTAAGGAATATCGCCAACGATGGAAGATTCTGCGAGAAAAGTTTGAACCAACCCTTCCTCCCGAATAACTCCTTAAACCTACGGCGATCTCAAAAACAGAGAATTTACTTTCCTTGTACCTGAGCTTTATTTTTCAGGTCCGTCTGAGGATTAATTGCCGTCAAATGATCCTTTCGTGGACAATGGGAACTTGAAAGATTTTCGCCATTAAACCATAGACAATAGAGAAACGTTTCTCTACTGTCTATTATTAAACTCTCAAATGTCCAGGCTTCTGGGATAAGCCTCGTACCACCGGGGACGTACATAGTTATCTTGTTGAACGGGGGGAGGGGGACGGGAGGAGGGGCGTTGGGGTTGTAGTGGCTGGTGTAACATTCATAACATGGGAAAATGGTCAGTTCCTGTCAAGGGTATGACCAGGGTACTGGACCCGATATTTGGAGCAAGATACATTGGAGAAGATAGCTATGGTATTGTGTAACGTCCTTGCGCAAGGTGTTGTGTCGCTTGGCTTGTCTCGCCACTGCCAGAGCAGTTACTGTCCGGCCAGTTCTGTAGGGCAAGGCGTTTGCCCATGATCTAAGCACCAGCCTACCACTTAGCCTGACAGATTGCTGATGTTTGTTCCTTCAATGTATTGTGTTTTGATATTTATATGTCCACAAAAACTTGGAGCAAATCCAGGCGTCCTGCTTCTCCCTGCTTCCCAACCGCCAAGGTGTGATCGGTATCCCGTGCTGCCTTAAGGTAGTTTTTGCTGTCGGAGACAGATATTCGGGCTTTCAAACTTTATCAATTTTAGTCTGATCTACTGCTTGTGGGGGTTCATTTTAAAGCTCTTGGTGAAAGGAAACTTTACATCACCTTAGTTTTTCAAAATTCGAAAACTGTATTTTTCTCCATAGAGTTAACACAGTGATGGCGGCCATTTTGAATTTCAAATATCTGTAAATCTTTGGTAATATGTTTCCCTAGTACCAAAATTTGCTCGGTGACCCCCCATTTTTTATTCTTGACTTTGAAAGAGACAGGTTGAAAGATTCATTGAAGAAAGTTTGAGCAAAATTTTAAGTCTTTCACTTTCGAGCCGCATATTACTTTAATTGAACATTAGCTTATTGATAGAAGGAAATAAAATTATAAAAGACAATAAAATGTCCTGTATGGATGGCAGTGTTTCCACAGTGCATTGAAGAGGTAAGTTTAGAAAAGAGAGAAATAGAGCACGAGGAAGTCCACAACAGGGAACCTGTCCACATTAGAAATCACAAGAATATAAAGTTCAGCCGAGTGCATTCAAATAGTCGTAAAATTCAATTGACTTTCAAGCTGTCCATCAAATTGCTCACGAGTTTACGTTCGTCGCTTTTGGATCATCCATTACGACAATTCGTTGAATGTAAAGGCACACTGAGATTAATGCTATCATTTTAAAAAAGGTGTCCTGGTATTCTTGATTTATAATTGACTGAGAGTTAATCACAGTAAGCCTATAGTACGTGTGGAGTGTGGGATCTAAAATGCAAATAACAGATGTTGAAATTCTTTGCACGCTTTTCAGATCCGTTGGATGTTAAATACTTCCACGTTGTTTTATTGAATTTACACTGAAAAAAAGGAAGCGGTACTGACTCTACTTTGGACAATGCGTCAATCACCAGGACGTGAAACTGTAGCGCCAAAATAATCATTGGATATGTGACTAGCCTGAATGAGTTCATGATGTATATTGACGTATTTTCACTTCCTTTTTGTGTACACCGGATTAGACGACAGGATTGTACAGTGCGATCAAAATTCCTCTCTACGTAATGCTGAGCGCCGTGTTTTTGTCCTTGTTTTCCGTTAAATGCATGCCGTATTCTTGTAGTGCGGGAGATTTTCCAAGCATATATTCACCAATCAATGTTGCTTTAGCTGATCATGACGTGTGCAAGGTGTGACGTCACACAAACATTGATGTTATGTTGGTACATATTTTAAACGGCATTTTTAAAACTTTTTTTGAAAATACATTACAAGTTACAACAAGTAGAGTTCTGAATCAGCCCGTCGCTGATATCGTTTCTCTTCTTATCTTACAAATGTAGTGTTCACTAAAGATAATTCTACTCCCTATCACCTTTTCTTGACCCCGCTGAAATCGCGCCCATAATTTGCATAGGTGTCATTTTACCAGGTCCGCTACCTTAATCTGCGCTCTTTGCTGGTGAACAAGAACATTCAAAGCTCCGTAAGAAGTAACGTTGCATGTTTTTGTTTGTTTTTTTGTTTGTTTTTATTATTTATGTTCTGTTTGTAAGGTATACATACGCATTATTGTTCTTCTACCAACATAACAGCGCGAACTCGAATAACCCATGATGCCATTCTATTATTCAACTCGTCAACCTTAACGAGAGTCATGTTCCAAAGTTCACAGTTGACAGCCAGATTTGCGTGTGGACCAGCATTGATTTATCAACAATGACATTGCATGATTTACACAATTTTAATGTTTGCAAGTTTAGTAACTTGTGTTTCAACAGGAATGGCAGAGAAAAATAGGAATTAATGAACTGATATTAAAAGAAATTATGATTCAATGTTATCAAAGGTCATGGCCACTGTACCAGTCAAATAAACTTTTGATGGTGAATCCCAGTGAAAAAAATCAAGACTAAATGGATAACATGGACGTCAGGAACCTGGTCGAATGGTGAAATCAGGTTGTGAAACGTATAATTTGGGTCAGAATTACTTTTTATTTATTTTGTTTTGTTGTCCCCTATATCACAGCATTCCCATTTCAAGCTTGCAAAGAGTGTATTATACGGACTACAGAATGGTGGAAGGGGAAGTTTACGAAATACCGTCGCATCTACAGCTACCTCTTTAGGGAACAAGAATTATTAACGGCAGGGGTGGGCCGGCAGAGAAAAAAAAATCCAGAGTACCATAAGGGGGTGGCCTCCAACTTTTCAGTCAATGCAAATTATATCGATAAATCACTCTGACCAGGGCAGAAAACAAATCTTGTGCAGAGAATTGACAAATTTTGGTGAAATTCAAAAATCAAATTTCTGGTACACAATTGCCCTCTTAATCACCGTATTTTAATGAAGTAAATTCATATCAGTTTTCAAAGCTTCATAAATGCACAGATATTGCCAGTTTTGGATTGAAAAATTGTTCATGGTTTGCGCCAAAGACAATCACTTAGAGTGAAATGACATTTTTTGGGTGAAATTCCAAAATAAGATTTCATGTTCACATTTATACTGTTAATCACCATATCCTAGTGAAGTACATTATTATCAATTGTCAAACAACTTAAATGCACACATATATCTAGCTCTGTTTGGGGACAATATTGCCTATAGTTTGCACCATAGAATACCACATATAGTGAAAAGAGACTTGTAGGTGAAATTCAATGATCGCATATCTTGTACACAAATGTGTTTAAAATCATCCTACTCTTGTAAGAAGATTTATTTTTAAATATATATATATATATATATATATATATATATATATATATATATATATATATATATATATATATATATATTTATATATATATATATATATATATATATATATATATATATATTTATAGACTAATTTCATCATTCAAATAGAAAGATATAAACACACAATGACAGTAGGAACTTATGGGATTAATTGGTGCCGATCGGCTGTTCATTTTATGTTGGCGGATCGAAGGGGGCCATAAAAAATTAACCGCCAACAGGGGGGGCCTCTGGAATTTTGGCTAACATCGTGGGGAGGGGGCGAAAGAAACCGCCCCCTTGCTTTTAATAACGCTCCTTCCCTTAAACCGATTATCTTTCAGTTTTGGGTGTGGCATCACGTGATTTCCAAGGCTGCTGTATGCACGCTGAATCCACTGGCTTTCGGCCGGGTCTCAGAGACTTAGCCGGTGTTTGAAGAGTTTTATCCCCTATGTAAACAGCACGGCGGTTCCTATATTCGAAACCTGCTTCCTATTGGACATGCCAATATACATGAAGTCAGTGTAGTCAGATTACCACGTAACTTCCACTTTCATTTAAGGCAGTTGGCGCCTCGAAAATGAAAGACCTATACTTTTACTCAAACTTTCCACGAGAAAAATTTCAACATTCTCTTTAAAAATCAAGAATAAAAATCGGGGGTCACAAGGAAATTTGGGTACCAGAGAAAAAAAAATTCCCAACATTTACCGAGATTTGAAATTCAAAATGGCCGTTATTCCTGTGGTATCTCGGGGGGTGAGGGGGATAAAATCCCCAATATTCACAAAACTAAGCCGATGAAAACTTTATTTTAAGGTTAAAGGCTTTCTTTTGAGGTTAAAAGAATATTGTAAAGGTTTGAGAGTCCGAATATCTGTCCCCCAGGCGTCTACTATCGTAACGCTTTCTTCCTTTACAACCTTTATCTATTTCCTACCTGCATCGAGGGTGTTCCGAGACTCGCTTAAATTTCCCCCTCTTCTACGCGACGCCTACCTTGAGTGTTTGGTACGAAAGAAATCAAATGATTGAAAACGAGGCAATGCACACACATTTCATTGGGTCTGAAATCTGTATTTTCTTTATTTATATCTGTATATCTGTATATACTTTATTTTACAATTTATTTATGCACACCCACAAGTATGGTAATATTTAATGTGGATGCACCTCACAACCATGAAAATATTCCATGAGCGTGTTCTGGACATGCGCAATATGCGTTTTTTGATCTTCTGCTATTGACATGGCAATATGTTGTAATTGCACATGGGGCGGAACAGTTTGACCCCAGTAAAAGTTTCACTACAGAGAAGCAGGCTCAGCCAATGAATTAATGACCCTCTGTCGGCAAACTAAATATAGCAGGTATTTAAGTTTTAATATACAGTATCCTGAAATTCGACTTATACGGAGACAAGCATTTCAGCGACGAGTCGTCCTTTTTTCACCAACACTTCCGAGTCGGCACGAAGTCGATAATGCTTGCCAAGCCACACGAACGACAGGCACTACGCAAAGAAGCCGTAGGTGCAACTACGTTACGGTCAAGTCTCGTCGGCCAAACAGCCGAAATGCGAAGGTCGCTCGACGGAGGAAAATCTGGCGACAAAAAACGGAAACAGGGCAAGGTAAGTTTACATATACTTGTACAATGGCTGTTGAATAAGCTTTTTCAACATGTTGGTTTAATCTGTTAATGTATGGCCATGTTACCTGACAAGAAAAATACATTCACAGAGGATTCACGCTTGACTTAGTAGGGAAAGGTTACGGTATATGAAAGAAGAAATTTTATTAAAATAAAAAAAAATGTTGATTTTCTTTACTGCCTCTCTTCTTAACTTTAGTATTTTTCTGCTTTGAAGAAGATGCTGGTGAACATCATAGTGATAGTGTCACTGTACAAGCACAAACATTTAATTTAGAGCTAGATTTGGATTTCGTCAGCCAAACCAAAATAAGACCAATTTGAAGGTAGATTGCGTACTATTGGCGCTAATCCTAGAGAATATAGAAGGTCACAAGGATATTTGTTCCCTTTATATTTTCTGCTGTTTTCCTCTTTAAATAAGGAAGACCCAGTCCCGCTGCTCTTCCTCCAGACAATCTCTAAGGCATCTAGAGACGAGCGTTGTTTGTAGACGAGGTCCTGGGAATACTAATACGTATAGCTAACTAGTAAATATCACATTGTGTTGTGCTGTTTTGCGTGTGATTCACCCGCTTTATGAATAAATCATTATCATTTTATTGTTGAAGGTTATCTTATTAAAGGTGGTGGAAAAAACAAAGACTGGTGATATATTTATAACGTTTTAGGAAGGCCTCTGGTCCAACAGTTTTGTACCATATCGCCAAAAGTATCATGTAGATGATGCAATTACCCA
>LD349543.1:304395-319282 GCA_001465055.1 Ptychodera flava
AATCTGCAGTCATGACTATCTCGTCGATTTTCACACGATTATAATTTGGCGGAAGTTTCAACGATGTACACTTCAACAATATTCGACCAATCTAGTTCACACCGACAGCGGCATTCTAAGGTATTCAGGCGGCGATGCTCGCTTAACGTTTTAATGAGTTCCCTCAACGACCGACAAACATATCTCTCCATTCTAACTTCGCCATAACGTTTCCAATGTAATTACGAATAAGAAAATTGCAATAATTATGAAACATTTGAAATGGCTTTTGTAATTATGACTCCGAAGATATGTCGCCTTTGATGATGTGTGTCTATAGGAAGAAGTAAGAGAAATATATATATTTCAACTGTGCAGAAGGCAATAACATGATAGAGGAAGTAATTCTTCAGTATCAATAAACACACCTGTTTTGTCAAGAGAGCAAAAATAATATAAATCAATTTTACGCTGAGTTGTATAACCTGCTAAAAACACCTGCACAAACTTAATGTCTCTTCTCTCTAAATTTGTGTACATCTGCAAAAAAATTTCTAACGTCAGGTAATGTTGCGCGTATAAAATCATATTTAATCATAGTATTCTGTTTACTGCGCATCGCGTTGACGAACTTCGGTAGCCTTGACACTGAGCCACCAAACCTTAAAGTTTGATTAATCCTGGGTCCGCGGTAGGCACAACTTAAACTAGCATACATATACTCCGTGCAGGGTGACAGGGCGAGGCTCCAGAGTTATCTACTTGTTCCCTGGACCTCATCACCTCTGCATACTTCGAATACTTCGCAGAATTCAGCTTTTCAGGCCAATTTCGGAAACGTGTATACCGAAAGCTTCTTTACCTAATGAACATCCGGGGCACTTGACAGGCAAGTTCATGAGTCCGTAAATGTAGGCAGTGACACAGGCACTTTCTTCGTGAGAGACATTTTATTTTATCAACACAAATAACTTTTGAAATCAGTTCAGCGAGCTGTATTGGTTTGGTTTCTTCCGACACGTCGGTGATTGCATCACAATCTTTCCCTGTAAGCATTACAATAGTGTGAACAACTTTAGTGAAAGATCACAAATATAAATTTCCAATTATCATAGAATTTAAACATTATTTAGGTCGCAACTTTCAATTTTATTTTAATCCAGCCAGCCAATCCAATTTCGATAAGCACATAAAAGGGACAAAATCGCTCTTTTTCAACTTTTTCCGTGAATTTTGTTTAATTTGGCAAGCTATTTGGGATGTTTGACCCCTTGATACATGCTTAAATAAAGCTCAACTACACACAATCTCGACTCTGCCTGCAGCCTAACGAGATCAAATCATTTAGTGATACATGTTACGGTCTGTAAAAAATAATGTCAAGTTCAAATCTCTATTGCACAACTGTGATCATGCACGACCGAAAATATACTGTTACATAATTAGTTTTGACCCCATGCAAGCTTTCGTAATGAACACGATTTGAACTACTTTGGGAGGATAGAATATTGTAGTAATGTTGGTTTAATCAGCAAATTCAAGCTCATCTACTTTTAGTTTCCTTGCGATTTACTTGTTTTTATGGGTAATTTACAGTAAACATTGCGACTTTCAACTACAGGGCACCTAATGCCTGTGATAAATTGGAACAATTAAAAGATCCTATTCTCAAAAATCAGTTAAACCTTTGAGTGCTATAATCTTGCGCACCAAAATTTTACCGTAACATTTTTGCCAACTTTAGGATTTTTTCTGAAATTTTTTGATAATTTTTGACCAAATGGACATCACACTCCATTGGCTACAGTTTTTCATCAAAATTTTGGCAAAAATATGAAAAAAATTGACTTGGTTATATTTTATAGAGGCGACATAAATTGACTTTGGCGCTCAAAGGGGTAAATCTTGTTAATGAAATAAGATAGTTGGCGTCGCCTTTCATAAAGATACGGATAGCAGCTGGCCTTACATAATGGCAAAGTTTATTTGTCATAGAAAAGCAAGTCGGAAAAGGGAAAAGTCAATTTTGTCAAGAGATTACGAACGAAATCATCCGTTTGTATTCGGCAAGGCGGTAATTTTGACACTTTTGCAGTCATGTACCCTCGCCATTTTGTTGAGTGGGAGACTTTGTGAAAGTATTCCATGTTTTCTCGATGTCACAAAAAAAGGTCAAAAAAGAGCCACGTGACTTTGGCCCTACAAGCCGATTGCATCAGCACCGACTCAAAATGATAAACGCATGACTGGTCATGCCATCTTCACCAGTTCTTGTCCATGCAGTCCGTGCGTGCTGGAGTATATGATGCCCGCTGGAGGTCACGTGGCTGCGTACTCCAGTATTTTTTCGTTGTACCTGGATGCACCGTACTTTTCGACATTACTTCCCCCTGACGATGATTAGCGTTATCTTTTCTGTTTGCGGGGTTTTTTTACTAAAACGAGCCGGTACTTCACCCGGCGCTGCTACAGTCTGTCCAAACGAGATTTGTCGATACAATGGTTGGTTTATAACGATATCCGAGGCTCCTAACGAGCACAGAGTCACGAATTTGTCATTCAGAAATACAGTGAACCCAATGTTCTGATAGCGAAATCATTAATCTGAAATCTTCATTTACTCTTTCTGTTTATGTGTTTCCCGGTGCTTGTTTCGTTTTTTCGTAAATAGCGAATATAAGCTTAGTGTCTTCTTCCGCGCCAAGATAATGTTAAAATGCTCAGTGTTCGCCATGTCAGCTCGGCCTGTCTGTGTTTAATATCCCAATGATGCTAACGTTATTGTTAATCTCTGAGTTCAGGCAACAAGGACGTTACGTCTTGTACGTAATGCGTGGTGTTGACAGGGCGAATACCTTGTATTTCAACATTCCTTAAGGAGAAGAAAATTTATTTGAGAATGTTATAAAAAAATTTACGCCTACTGTCCGTGAACGAATCAAAGCTGGAGAAATCTCGAAAATATGTACTTCCATCATAATCTTCAAACAGTGCAGTAGACTTGGAGCCTTTCCAAAATTGGAGAGAAAATTTTACGGCGAATCGTTGAAAGATTGAAAGAAAAAAATGAGAAGTTGTCAAAAATATACACTGTGATCGAAACTCAATAAAGGCCTCCACAAGTAAGAAACACTTTGGAAACGGTCCGTGCCATGGCGTGACAGTGTTTTCGTTCTTGGTATTTGACGACTTCATTGCCATATAGGACAATGCGTTTCTGCGAAATACGCGGAATTCTGAAACTAGAGTTGTTTGTTTGCGGGCACTCTTTCAATTTTTTCATCCCTCTACTTCGTGTTTTACATTACTTGCGGTGCGTTTTTTAGTTTTCACCCACCTCCCGTATTTCGTTTACATGTTGCGCTGCAAACCAGAGCCGTTTACATGTAAGCTTACACGTGCTTGCGACACGGGAGCAGTTGTCCGCATTCCAGCACGTTCACCAAATACCAACAACTTGTTGATGTCGTTTGGTCCTCGCTCTATGTCAGTCTGAAGATTTTAGGGCATATTCTTCCACCAGTTTGATAAATTTAACGTTTTAAAATTATCACTGAAACCTAACAGTGTAAAGCCAGGGTACTGTTTTTTAGCTGTCGGGTGCTTGTCGACCAAGGGTGCGAGCTCCGACTGGTCGTATCCTCGCCCAGGACTTTTCCCCTCCACCAATCCTTTTTTCAAGTCACGCACGCCAGATTACACATATAAATGAATGATAATTGTACTGCATGGTGAAGAAGTGACAATTATGCGTTTTGTGTAAATTAATTCGATCAACATCCTTAGTGTGTCACGTGCAATCAACCAACCATCCATACATTCACAATTGGCAAAGTCCGACATCCAGATCATTGTACTATGCATATTAAATTGCAGCCCTGAAACTTGAATGTGGGCTCGTACGCTGGAGTAACTAAGCATATTCTACTAAGGGGCATGACAAATATTCTGCAACAAAGTATACTTATTCATTCTTCACTTTCGTTTTCACCAAGAATTCGTTAGAATGTTCCTTGAGGAAATTTTCGATTGATAGTTTGCATCACATACGATTCAAAAGCTTTTGTCGCAAGCTTATCTTAAATTACCCTTTTCGCTTGGGTTTTTTGGACGCCTTTCAAGTAGGCTGTCATACGTGTGAAGAGTGTTTGGTCAACTCTCGACGGATCTAATGGGAATTGTGATTATCACAGATTTCAATCAACGTTGTTTGCCGTTTCAGTGACAAGCTTGGTTTCGATTTGCCATACCGCGAAGTAACAATAAATATACCAACATCCGGGTCGCCGAGTATGGCCATCAGGTATTTTAGGGCAGGACTTCCGAACTTATCGCCTGTGTAGTCTCACATGTACGCGAATAAACGCGCAGACGACAATCTGGCTACGAGGTTCGCGCCATATTCCACTGCTGTTTTCTGGGTTGGAATCTAACAAGGCCGCAGTTGAAATTGCTCTGAGTTTCGCTCATTGACGTCGAGTCGACAGATTGAAGACGGACGGCAAAATAGGTCTGGTTTTTATCAATGTGTGTTTATTTTGTTTGATGTTGTATTGTCTCTTGATTTGAACGCCAAGCTACAAAATTATGCCATCATTAATTGTAAAGGCGTACGTCCTTAACCGCCGAGGGTTTCTGCAGAAAACCGTACACGCATCGATAGTTCGTCTGCACGATTCTGTACGGGGGCATACCAATTGAGAACTCTAACAACGTGCAACTAAAAACTTAGTGCTGGGAGTCTGATGTAAGTACTGAGAATTATTTTAGTCCCCAGGCACAGAAGCCAAAAGAGGAAGCGTATGTTCTGCTTGCATTTCATGCTTTGTCCAGAGACGGGTATAGCATAGTGGATTGATGTAACAAGTCAACTAAGACTAGAACGAATAGTTGCACAATTTTTAGACAAATCACATTGTGAATACGCCCCTTATAAACATGTAGTTACGAGTAAGATCCCACGACTCGCTCCCTCCAGTAGACTGTATGTAACCTTGAATCCAATCATACAGAGAATAAGAAAATGCACGGAAAGAAGATGAATGTTTGACAAACCTAATTTATTATTGAATTTTCAATGTTACACAACAAAGTATTTTGGATATCAATCTCTCGATATTTTTTCTTGAAGTATATGTCACCCTGAATGAAATTTTGGAGTTTTTTTCTTTGTAATATGCAGGTAAAATAAGTTTGTTAGTTTTCGGATAGTCGATATTCTACCTACGCGTCGACAGATATTTCCGAGTTGAAGCGAATGTAATGTCGGCAGTTTTTGTTACACGTCAGCACGCATTCAGTACACAAAGTGACCACGAGAGAACAGTATAGAATCTTCTTCACTTAAGGCAGTATGTGCCTCCAAAGTGAAAGACTTAAACTTTTGCTCTAACTTTCCTAAATGAAACTTTCAACCATTCTCTTACCAAATCAAGAATAAAAATCGGGGGTCACCGTGCAAAGTTTGGAACTAGCGAAACAAATTGCCCATCATTTTGCAATATTTGAAATTCAAGATGGCCGCCATTCCTGTGTTAACTCTATGTGGGAAAATTAAAGTTTGGTTTTTCGAAAAACTAAGACGGTGAAAGTTTTTCTTTAGTCCAAGAGCTTTAAAATGAACCCCCCCCCATAAGTGGCAGATCAGAAAAGAATTGTAGAAATTTGAGAGTACGATTATCTGTCCCCGAGGCGCGTTCTACCTTAAGGTGGCTCCGCACATCACACAGCGTATTTTGCTAAAAATCGCAGTTTTTTTGCAAAGATTCATTCAATTTTCATTAATTTGTTCATTCAAGAGAATATATTGGTTGAATTCAACTTCTGGCATGACAAGTAGTTAAAATGTGTGAGAAAGAAGTTTAAATTTATACAAAGTGACGCAGTTGAAATCAACCGATTCCCTGTCTTCTTTTTCCTCCCGTTTTCCAAATTTCAAAAGAAATGAACTCCATTCTGGCTGGGTTAAATAAGTTTTGTGAAATTTTCACATATGTTTTATAAATACTATATAGCAAAATGACAAATTTGTTTGACATAAAATTTCTCACATTTTAAATTAGAGTCATTTCAATTTTGCTTATCATGATTTCAATAACTTGTTTATATGTCAGATATTCAACCTCTACCATTTAAGAATAAGAATAGATAATACAAAAACAAAATAATTATTTTTTTCTAGATATACCTTAGTTTCAAAAGTGATATTAAATATCATAAATCATTTCGAAGTTTTTGGCTTAAATTAATTTTTATTAATAATACCACAGTTGATGTTTTCTACCCAAAATACGACCCCCATTATCTTTTGAGTAAACTATTGCTACCATACTAAATTTTCGGTTCTTTGCTTTTTGAAAATATACGGGAGCGGGGTTCATGTCATCTTTGATAAGAAATATTGCTTTGAACAAAGTGTGTTGTTTAACAACTCCACCTTTAACACCTTGAGTAAAGTAAATTGGACTTGCTCGTCTTAAATATTCCCTTGTAAACCCGAAAATCTTATGCCGGAATATAACGTCAGCTTACTGCATACATTAGTACGATTTAAACCATGATATGGCAGTAGTGTTAAAATTTGGGGATTTTCAACCTACCAAATTACACTTCTATCACACCTGTCAACCTGCCCTGTGATGAACTGCATAAAATTCCCGTAAGTACTCTGACAGCTTTTGTAAATAGCCATCGTTCATTCTATGGTACTTGGCAAAATATTTACAGCTGTTCGAAAAAATGTGAATTGCAATGAGAACTCGTAACGGTCAATTTTCATTTTCTTTAACATTTCAAGAAAATTCCAAAATTAGAAGTTTTACATCATAACTACGCCACAAATTCTCGGGGAGAGTCTTCATATGTTTTGTTTTTTTGCAATATTGGAAGAGGACAATCCTGTCACATGAAACCCATCCCCGGTAACAATCATAAGACACCTTCATAATGTACGTAGAAAGTCGACAGTCCCTTGCGCCTTTTCTGTCACCATTATTACTAACTGGTGTAGTCTCTCGCACATATGACGGTTGGGGGAATTGCAAGCGCGAAACGCCGTAAGTGTCAATGTATGCTTTCCGAAAGCCAAGCTCGTGCCTTCGGCGCTACCCTTGCGATTCCCCCACCGTCGCATTTGCGACCAATTGGAGACAGACAAGGCACAAGGGACTGTCGACAGTATATATGTACATGTACGCATGCAATTCATGTCTATATGATTGCTTGATGTTACGGGGTTACTTTGTCGGACATTTAGAGAGAAAGAAAAAACACCCGTGTACGCCATTACAATAATTGAAAGTCAAGTGCCTCCTCGCCCCTTCTCCATTGCACCTTACAATCTTACAACTTAAGACTATGTAATCTTAAAGGGACATTAGCTGTAATTTTGTTCTAATTTTTCACAACTCTGTTTCAATGTATCAACTACAGAATTTTACTATAATCCGATCATCATGACCAATGCCCGGCGTCCTGTTTGCCAACACAGCCTGTTTATGTGAAATGATCATTTTTATTGTTGATAAATGTATTCTAGTCCGGACCTGAATACAAAATTTAGACAATAACAATACAGATTATACTCATATAGGGTATATTTATGAGTTAAATATTAGGAATTTCTCCATGGTTCAGGGATTCAAACCAGAAATTGCAGATACAAAGAACAAACAAAAACATGACCAAATTTACAGCTAATGGATCTTTAATAACATGAAATATAATATAATATAATATAATATAATATAATATAATATAATATAATATAATATAATATAATATAATATAATATAATATAATATAATATAATATAATATAATATCATTTAATATAATATCATTTAATATATTATATATATAATATATGTATATGTGTGTGTGTGTGTATGTGTCATACATACATACATACATACATACATACATACATACATACATGCATGCATGCATGCATGCATGCATGCATGCATGCATCCATGCATGCATGCATACATACATACATACATACATACATACATACATACATACATACATACATACATACATACATACATACATACATACATACATACATACATACATACATACATACCTCAGGCTATACCTACCACTTTTACGTAGTGCACGGACGTGCCGATACTGACTCGTATTTCCCACGGGTACGGGTTGTGTGTAGGTGAACGGTCTTGGTGTGGTGGCGCAGTCTCAGAGACGATGTGCACCAATATTTATTCACAATTTGATGATACTTCATGGTCAAAGCTGGCAGAAATCTACGTATGTCATTTTAGAGTTAACAGTCTCGTGTTTCAAACCGGGGTTTCAAAGAAGTGAAATGATCAAGCTTATGCCTATTTTTTGTGATGTGTACACTGCATTGTAAACACTCCAAGCGATAAATAAATACTGGCTTTAAACGATGGAAGCCGTTGCCCTGTGGACCGTCATGGACTGGCATTACGATGGTCAAACATTGTCCGTTCGGCTTTAATGCCGCTTTTTTTTTCAACAGGCAAGGACGCCGCCGTCTTTGAGGAACTATAATTGCATTCAACGACATTAGCGTACACGTTTCAACGTGTCGATCACAACTTCATTGATTTTCCCCTTCGAGTGCGCTCTTTTGTCGAACGCATTGTGATTGGGAAACGCATTATGTAGGGCAACGTCGACTCTGCTATTCACGTCTTCTGGCTTTTGTGTGTGCGTGTATTTACGCTCAGGCGTTCCTTTTATTGGACTCAATCACAGCAACCCCCTCCCCGACCCAAGGTCACCGCGATCGATATCGGTCAAATCGATGACAAAACTCACGAGATCAAAGTTTCGACTACTTTCAGCGCATCGTCAAATGCTTACAAGTGATCTTACAACATTTTGAGAGAGCGACAGCGAAGATTCGGCGAGAAATAAAAGCTCAACGGGTGCGAACAAATAAATGGGATTGAGCGATTGTGTCAATTTTGGCAACGCCTAACAGTGTTTTCTTTTGATACTTGCTTTCGTGCCGTTTGTAGCTAGCCCAGTGAACTTTGGCCCTTTGCGGTTATCAGCTGCCTGAGTGCGGCTGCGCCAAATTGTTCAGGTCGAATAGCTAGCGTAATATTCGTGGACGAACATCAACTTTTCGTGTGTGCTTCCAGTGTATGGGGAGATTTTGAAAGGACTTTTGGCCGAAGACTCGTCGAAGACGATACTTCTCTGTTCTCAAACGCACTGTCGCTGCCTCGCTTGGTTTCCATGGTGTCCGATGTTTGAACGCGACCAACAAACGGGCAGGGCAGAAGAGGTCACGTCGGTAACACGTCCGGTCGTCAACGATATTAACAGGGACTTCCCCTTCGCGTACTACACGTCAGGCAGCTATGGATCTTCTTCGATTTAGGTATTTGCTCGTAAATGGGTACTGTCCCTGGCAATCTGTATCAGAGGTAGGTTCAAACATGATGTATGAGGGAACATATTTTAATCAAATTCCGCGTCAACAGCAGCCTATTACCTATGGGCCAAAGTGCGATAAAGTGAACACCAGTCCAGACGCCATCACTGTACTGTGAGCTAGTACGATGGGAGCGGGCGATTCAGTTTTTCTGTGCCATTAGGACTCTAGAGCATAGGTCACTAATCTCCTGTCGACAAATATAACAAGATAATCCTGCACTTCCATATGAAATGAGCAACATTTAGGCCACAATCCGGTCAGGGTATGCCCGGTGGCACGGTGGGCGCTGCGGCAAGCCTTCGCGATGTTTGCCGTGAAATATCAACAGGTCGAATATCCAGTTACGATGAGTCACCAGTTCTGCGTATTTACGTAGCCAAACTACGAAAAGACCGGCGACATTGTCGTCCGAGTCGGCGTTTCTTTAACGACATTCCCGCCCTCTTTTTAAGAGTTGCCCCATTGTCATGAATGCACAGTGACTTCACTTCCCCATATCGATGTAGCCATCACGCAGAAAACACACACAGCGATGACGCCCAGATTGTTCCACCAGATAAAGGAATTCATGTTCGTCCGCGCAAAGTAGAGGAAGTTCCCAACAGCAATTCGGAAACCAATGCGCAATTCACGCAGTCTGAGGGAACAAAAAAATTCAAGCAAACTGAAACTTTTGTCTTTTGATTATATGGTTTAAATATGTCTTTCTATTCCTGTTTTGTGTTTTATGGTATCAATATGTTGCACTCGCGTCTGGAGGGGACGTATGCCCATATGGGTAGGGAATTGTGTAGACCACGACAGCTGACAACTTACGTAATATATTTGTAATACATACGTGTGGGTGTATATATATATATATATATATATATATATATATATATATATATATATATATATATATATATATATAAGTGTACATATGTTCTCATGGGAAATACAGTGCTCGATGCTAAAAGCAGAGCATTAAGCTTATAAATAATAACATTTAAACTTCCTTCAGACAACGCCCTGCCTAATAAGGATGGAAAATACTTACGTAACAGATATTATTATTACCTAATACCTGAAGTAACATGCGAGATATATATATATATATATATATATATATATATATATATATATATATATATAATTTTAATCCATATGTGATAATTTGTGAAAATACATACATGTGTGTGCCCCAACATATATTTTACCGATAAATTCATTAATTCATCAGTTCAACTCGTTAATTAGCTGCTTCAAATTTGCGCATGTGCAGTTTGATGTATCTGTGTCTTTCATTAACATTATGTCAGCAATAGCATTTCAATTTTATCATAAGCAATGGTATCTTATTCAGCTTATTCAGCCCGAGCACTGCGTCTACGGGTAGTTGTTGTCAGAGTGTGATAAACTTTTATTGCCATTGCGGTTATTGACAGGGCTGGGTTTATAATCGTTCCGAGGAGCACTGAGGCTGGTATAGGCTCTCGTGTCTCGATGGACGTCTGCTTTCCACTTCAGAAAGCTGGAAATTTCGCAAGCGGAGACGAGTCGACGCTGGTTGGTTGACTGGTCGAGTGCTCACAGGAAGTGGCTATAATATTCATGAAAGTAACCACCTGTTTCAATCATTAGCAGTCGACTCTGGGTTTCAAATCTGCAATTTTCAACCTTATAGAAGCGCGTACAAGAACCTTACGCCGAAAGACGAGAGTTATCCCTTACACGATCTCTAACTCTGTCACAAGTTCGCTTGAATATTGTTGGCGCCAAAATTAAGATTCACGAAAATATGTAGCAGTCTCGTAGTCGTCATAGCAGCGGACGCGCCCTTCCCGCCATAACCTCTCCCCGTTTATGTCCTTTCCTTTGAGGTTCAATAACCTTTTCGATCACCTGTGTTCAATTCGACTTTTGAATCAGTTGCTTTTTGTTTGAGTCAGTGAATGCAAGCAGAATCAGTCCAACTAGTACAATTTGTTAACAGTAAAAACAGGATATTGAATAGTCGGCCATGAAAAATATGATACTGACGTGTGGTAGAACGACTCAAGTCCTGAAGACATAACTTGTACAAAGTTTCTTCAGAGTAAAGAGAAAATGAATCAAAGAGTTAAAATACTCGTCATAGGGACTGTAAAAGATAACATATAGTTTGACTCTGAGTGATTTTCTGTCGGTGTGAATCAATACAGGAAGCTGTGGTATTTGTGAAGAGACAGTGGTGACAGATTATCCTAGGAATAACGCACACAGGATACGTGCAGTCATAACATTTTTACTGTACATCCCGGCAATACATTTTGGATACATTTGTTTTTCCGTTTCCCGGCCCGCGTTCTCGCCAAAGCGTCAGACTACACATGTGCTTTGAAATCCCGCCAAATTTACCAAATCGTGACAACTGGAAATGTGACGCGTACCGCCCAGCAGATGAGTGGCATACGCTTGTCAAACTCCGTTTTTAAAGTCTATGGTCAAACGACTGTTCCGTCGTGTTTCGAGATACCATAGATGTAAATATAATGTACGGGAAGAGCTGGACATTGACAAAGTAAACTGAATCTCGACGCCACCTAGGTCAACAAATAACCATGTGATGTTCACATTTATCAAAAAGAGGATGTTAATTTTAAATTGATGTGAGCACAGAAGTGACGTCCTCTTTGCTGTGGAAGCGAAGCTATTAAGTTGGTTAGTCGGCCCTGCAATGGTCCCTTCCCGCCAGCTTTGTTCGTTGTTGATCGGGAAGTACACTTCTAAATCGATCAAATAAATCTCGTACATACAGGGGAAAATGTCGGGTCAGATGAGTCGGCCATGGCTGTCGAAACCTGACAACCAGATATTATACGGTTTCAGTCAGTGGGGTCAGTTGGGATGCCTGGCGACGCAACCAGTAACAAACAACAAAACAGAAACCCTAGCGTAGAGTAGATAAGATAAACGTTAACGTTATTAATTGTATTATACAAATACTGGAAGCGGCAAACGTTGAGTGGAAACCCGTGTGTTTGCGAAAGCCAGGCACTTGAGGGCGAGGAAAGAGAAGTTTTGACTTCCATATCGGATGTTGTCAGCAGATTTTATGAAAGGGAAGGGGAAGTGGGAATACAGTAAACGATCCAGGTGCGTTTTGTTTTTCCCTCTGAGCTGCATGACCTGCGATGCCATGGAGTGGGTGATCCCACTTGTTAGAACAAGAAACTTCTCAATGAAGTATCACGAATAAACACAAGGCCTTCATGAATATCCGAACGTTATGAATCGGGTAAATTCTTGCAGTAACCTTCGGGGGCAAAATTGGACATGCGCAGTCAAAGAATTAGGCGTCAGTACAGTAATCAGTATAGTAGAGTGTGGTGTTTACATGTCTTGTCGTCTCTCGCAGAAGGCAAAACTGTCATGCTCCGCAGATATATAGCGTGAAACCGTTGCGTTTTTGCGGTATAGTAGTGCACGTTCGTGCCGAAAATTTTTAAGCGCGTTGAAAACGATGCCAAGGCCAACCAAGTAGGTGTTTATTCACATCGCTTGATGGCGTCATCGTACAGTATGATGGCAACCTCACAGCATAACAAAAGCAGTGGCACCTTACTCGACCTCTCAGCCTTGTGGAAATAATACACTACTTTTTGTCTTTTTGTCTTGAGCGTCATAAATTCACTCACCTGAAGGTACAAGGGGAGAAAGATACGACCGTGTGGAGTCTGAAGACAGTCCTTATAAATCTCTTCACTTCAATCGGAGACTTGTATAGCTCTAATATGCAGGACCAAAAAGTTTTTATTGAGTTTTGTTTTGAAAGGAAATGAGTGTTTGACTGGAGAAGGGTGATATTTTAACATACAGATTGTTGTCTGGTAACATCATCGGATGGTTGCTGCGTCGAGGCGTAAAGTAGCACACTATATAGAGGGCCAGCAAAGATCGCTCATGCAGAAACAAATAAAGCGAGTAAAAAGTCACGACTGTCCTTCCACAATGTGACTATTTAAAGCCATTTTATAGTGACTTCCTCGTTTTTACGATGAATACTGGACTGGACGAATTTTTATTTTTTTTCTTTACATAAACTTCTATGGTAGGCAAGTGGTCGTTTAATTGATTTATTTTTGTTTTGTAAGGACATCGCTGACAGTGAGCGAAACCTTAGTGACACCAACACGGCACGTGAATCCCGGGTCTCATCGTTCTTGCCTGGGAAGTGTTGTCCAAGCTCAGAAATGCTAACTTACACGTTTACATTAACTTCATGAACGCCGTTTCGGATAAATAAAATGCACTGTAATGAACTTGACCTTCACAGTATAATTTACACTGAAGAGATCTTTTTTGACAATTATTTCACATGCGAAAAATGAGACAAAATTTATGACTCAGAATTCAGTGACGTGACCTCACGTGCGTCTCTCTTCACCTAAGGTCATATTCATCGTCGCCTTTTTGATAAATAGGGGATGTAATATCAACCATAGAGTGTTACCGTATTTGTTTGAGAAAACGCACGATAGAAAATATAAAAGTAACTCAGGTTAATCTGCTTTAAAGGTAATAAAGAAGATCTTATTTGTGATCATTCCATGTAGAAAACCAGAAACAACAGCCTCTATTGTCTATGGTATCACTCACCAAGAGTTAATTGATTTTGCATACACAATTAAAGTAATTGTATGTGGGAAGTACATTGTCTGCTCTCGGAGGGTTTTAAGGGGCCAGTAGCTATATCTAGTGATGTTTTATCCCCATTTTTCTAATATATTTCAATTTCAAGTTCTCGTCCTACTACCTAATTTAAGCATAAAGAAACACCGTTTCGCTAGTCAGCCCAGCGACAGTCCCATGAATGCACTGTTATTGTCTAAATTTTAGTGAGTTCTATTAAGGTAGAACGCGCCTCGGGGACAGATATTCGGACTCTCAAACTTTTACAATTCTTGTCTGATCTATCACTTGTGGGGGTTCATTTTAAAGCTCTTTGTGTAAGAAAACTTTTCACGGGCTTAGTTTTTCGAAAGTCGAGTAAACACCGGGATGGCGGCCATTTTGAATTTCAAATATTGGTGAATCTTGAGTAATTTGTTTCTCTAGTTCCAAAATTTGCACGGTGACCCCCGATTTTTATTCTTGATTTTGAAAGAGAATGGTTGAAATATTCTTTGAGGAAAGTTTGAGCAAAAGTTTAAGTATTTCACTTTCGAGGCGCATACTACCTTAAGTAAGTTCTGGTCCTTACTGGAATTCACTTGTCAACAGTAGTCATTTAGTCTACACATGCATGTACAGGATGAGTTGACTGAATACTGTGTATTTGAACATGCTTTACTTTCCCTTGAACACACCACCATCTTACTGCAAATCAATAATAAACCTACACACTGTTATTCATATGTAAAATAGTAAACCTAATCTTTAAGGGATTAAATTGTACGCATATCAAACAAAATGTTGGGTTCATGCTGTTGACTATCACGTGTATATG
>LD349543.1:330499-340569 GCA_001465055.1 Ptychodera flava
CGGGAAATAACCAAGCGACTCGCTGCCATGACGATTATCACAACCAGACATGCATATGTGATCCCGCGGGGTCAAGGCGACTTTTTATATCCTAGTAGCAAAACAAAACAAAATTTACTAGAAGAGAAATGCAAGAAGAGATTGGATTAACTGTTACCATGAAAACTTTTTTTATATTTCATAAAACTTACAGCAATAATACAACATCGTGTAATGTATATTGACGACAGGAGAAAAGGTGAATAGCGGAAATTAGTAGGCAAATTGCAGGTCTTGCTTGGTCAAAATCTTCGGAGATGGAAAACAACAGGAGAGAAGAGGGGCGCGGCTCAAGGACTCATTTATGTTTGATATTAATTTTCTATGACTTCCTGGTTGACTCTGACTCCGACACAAAGAGACGGTAAAACATGGCGGGATGTTCATAGATTTCGAACGACAGATCGGCGCGTTATTTATAGCGTAGAGCCTCGGAGAGTATATTGTTTTTGACGATTTATGATTTTTGGATAATTCACACACAACTGGTGACGGATCCGCCAAACCAAACGTTAGTATCGTGTAAAATACTTTAGCTTCATTCAAGGACGTCAAGCTTTAAGACATAAAGGACTGGCTCATATACACTTTACTGCCTTACAGTCAAAGTTTGTAGACAATCAGGCTGCCAAGACATTTTTACGGGCTATTTGGACTTAACTTTTTGTCGATCCAAAGCCATACGCGGAAATAGCCGCGACAAAATAAGCCCTGACCTATTTTCCTCGTCAAAGTGACAGGAGCACTTACGTTCGTGTTTTGCATTAATAAGGGGCCGTGGATAATTGAAACACCGCACAGTAAATGCAACTTCTGTGTTTAGAGGGAGCGACTAGGTTTGGCTGTATTTTGATTACCGTGCGCAAAAATTGAAACACATGTTTTCACATAGCAACATCTCGCTACACGTTTTATGTATCGCAAAATAGTGTTTGGCGTGTACCAGGCCGCTACACCAGCATTTTTTTTACATACATGTGATTCAGTGCATGAGTAAACTAACGTAGCAATCATTTTGAATACAAAGTTTTATTTCATTCTATTGGTTGCGTCAAGTTGGCGCTGAACATAGATTGATTTTAGAAGGGTTATTCGAGGGGGGCGGGCTCGGTAGCGTTACCGATTGTTGGTATGCTGGTACAGAATGAGGATTGAGTGGATTCGTCGGGGCGCAAAAATACCTCAGACTGAGTTGAGACGATGTTACAAGTCAAGTTGTTCAGGTTGATTGACATGTTGAGGTAACTTTCGCGCCTCTTTTTAAGCAATAAAGTTAGTTCCTCGTTACACCTCAACGGGAGAGACTGTTTCGTTCTCACTCTCTGCACCGTAACTTTCCTTATCGCACGATTTAGAACCTGCTACTAAATGTGCCCAGCCACAGGATTTTCACACTTCAAAACTTTCGTTTAGGGGAGGGGGGTTGAGGCTAAACACAATTAGTTGCGTTTACCGTGCGCGTGTTTTAATTATCCACGGTCCCTAAGATGCTGTCAATACTATGAACATTTAGTAATCACAGTAACTGTATTAAACTAAGGCCCCCGTTTGAATTTTTGCATTGAGAAGCAAACTATGATCTGTCAATATCGTTTTCCCGCCACTTTTATTTGTGCCTAATGCATGCACAGTGCGAGGATTCACACCTGCTCGTAGAATACATTTCATTAACAAGAACAACTTTTCTATGAGGATCTACAAAATAGTCAGAAAATTCCAAGCTGTTAATTACAGAATGGTTACGTTAGAAATGATGTCGCCTGCTTTAGAGAGAAAAACAGTCGACGTCCGTGGCAGGCACGTCCGTCTCTACCGCCCTGGAAATTTCAAGTTGTATTTTGCACCGTACGTATAGTAAATAGCATGGCCTTCTCACGGCATGTATCGCACTTCCTTTCTCTTGGTGGCTGGGAAGAGACATCGTAATAGATTTTTGCCTTCTCGTTGTTGATTTTATTTTTTAATCATTTTGTTTTGCTTCATTTTATTTTATTTAGACGGCTGTCCCACAGTTCCTAGCGATACCTGTTTACAACACTACAACTGACTCCAGACAAGAGATGTACCAACCTCGGATCAAAAGCGAAATTGAGGACGAGCCAGAGGCATTAGACCTGAGCACGCATTCATCGAGAAGACGCGATGACAACGAAGGCTGTCTGGATCTTTCCTTGAAGAAACCCGAACGAAAGACAACGGAGCACAGAAACGAAAGCAACGCACCAACACTCGGATGTGAAAGGGCGCAAAGCAGGGAACCCGAAAGGGTGATACACAGAAGCGAGTTAGGCATGACGTCACAAACCCTCGAACACAGGCCAATCAAAATAGACCAGTACAGAAACGAGGCCAGGATGGGGGAAGTCGGGTATCCAGCAAGCTCTCGTTCTGCTTCATTTGACTCCTCCATGGAGGCAATTAGAATGAAACCTAAACGACAGGAGAGAACAACAGCATTACCGGTCAGGTTTAATGATGTTTCTAACACCATGGAAGATCGTAAATTCCAAGAAAGGGCACCTTCAGTACCTTTGAAGCCGAACAATTCATCAAATAACCCAGCCGAATACACCGGCCCTAAAGCGACACTTGAGAACAAACAACGCAGAGACTGTCAGCCATCTGTGCATTTTAATTTCTACGACTCTTCAGGCAATCTTGTCGAGGTCAACAGGAACATCAAAACAGAGAACTTTCAAAGCGAAGAGGACACGTCGGTAACGTACGCGGCGCAACGCAGCCAGGGAGATAACAATCCTCCACCGGACCCAGTAGTTGATGCCGCTCCGGCTCAGGATGAAGGGAGTACTGTGCGAAAGGAAGCTGTCGTTCGCTCGACGCCATTGAAACGAAAGCGAGGTCGACCGCCAAAGCCAAAACCCCCAGGTTTCGAAAAACGTATGTTTGCCTGACATCTCATTAGATACACTTTTTCCCGATGCACATTTGCGCTGTTTACTGTCTTTGCGATTTGACATGAAGCGAGTAATTGACTTCGGGAGTCCGAGACAGATTGTCATAGAAAGACATAGACACACAGGGAAATGCAACCCTTTTTTATACCTTGCTCAGTGTAGTTCGTCATCTGCCACTGTCGCAAAAAATCTGATACATGTGTACATCATTTGTTAGACATGAAATTGTAATCACACTAAACGAGCCGTCGGTAAATTATGGTTTTGTTCCGATTTCTCTTACAGGAAAGAAAGTACATCCTATTCTGTGGAGGTTCCTTCTGGAAGGATTGAATGATCCCACAATGTCAGACGCCCTGGTGTGGGTCAAGAAAGAGGAGGGACTCTTCAGATTTGTGTCGGAAAACAAGGACAAGTTTGCCCGGAAGTGGGGAGAGCGGAAGGGGAACAAGTCGTTAATGACGTATTCCAAGATGGCGAGGGCACTGAGGCATTATGGGAAGAAGGGAATATTCCAGGAATTTAGGCGGAGACTGCACTACAAATTCAATCCTAACTACATACAGAAATATCTAATGAAACAAAAGAATGTAGAGAATAAGAGATGAAATTAGCAATCTGACATGATGATGTACATATTGTGTAATTTACTATTATGTTCTTGAAGAACGTACTTTGAAACAGTGGTACCGCAATTTTAAGAGTGTTTGTACATCTAATAGAAGCGCTCAAAAAGTTGAGATATTTTATATAAAATGTTCGTTTTATTGAAAAGTTTGCCTCTCAAATCCCTTACTCTAAGAATATCAACTTCTTTTTTTGAAACTGTGCGTACAGATTGAACACTTACTTAAAAGATAGTATTTTTGCTTCAGATACTATATTTTTGAAATCGACGAATCCATTTCATAGGAATGTAAGATGGTAAAATCATTTACAAGTAACAAAGTGCGAACTTTGATTTTCGTACGATAACATATATGCTTCGAATTTATACTCACGTTTGCACACCTAACTCAGCTGAGTGCCTTAAATCCCAAACGCCAGTTTGTTTTTGATCTTCTAGTGGAGACTATACTCGGATTAACTCAATACACAGAAATCCAAATCAATCGATTTTTAGATGACCGAAATCGTAACATCTATAACATCACACACAGACCACTTTATCTCTCTATTGGGAACATTTTGTATCGGCAGCTTCACTATGTGTCTCTTATTACTCTCAATGATTCCCTAGGAAGATGATTTGATTTCGCTATCCCTGGATTAGGCAATGAGATTTCGGGAAAAATGGCCTTCATGAATAGACAGAATATTTCAAACCAAGTCATCTTTAAATCCATATTCACACAGATTTTTAAATATATATCCGTGTGCATGAACTTAAGTACTTATATGTACAATGTGGATGTCTGACTATCTGTCAGTATGACTGTCTGTCTGTCTGTCTGTATGCATGCATGCATGTGTGTGTATGTGTGTATGTTGCAAGTATGTATTTATGTATGTATGTATGTATGTGTGTATGTATGTATGTACATACTTTTGTACATCTTTGTATAAATCAAAATATTAATTCTAATCAGTACTACAGCTTTCATAAATAAATTGTAATCTGAAATAATTATTTGTTGTTTAAAGTTGAATGATATCGAGGTAACTTTGTGTAAACGCAATTTATTCACATCGACCAGAATGATTGAAACTGTTATGAAATAGGGAATCATATGGAAATGGTTGCTAAATAAATAGTCAAAATATGGCCTTGGGTGTGTATCTGTAGCTTGATCGCTTCTATGTATCTGTGCTATGCGGTTTTGCTTTTGTTTACATTTGACAATACATACCTGAGCATCCCCTCCCAACATGTAATGGCATTGTTCATCAAGTATAGGGGTTCTGTAGCGACTATGTTTTTTCATTAATTTGACAGAGCTTAGCAAAGAAATCGTTTTGAATAATGGTTTACTCTGCAGTGGTTGAGAATATTTTCGATGCACCGTGATTAAGTAATTATTAATTATCAGGTTAATTATTTGTGTACATCTTTCGTGAACACGATTAGAACTAATTCGGGATAATTGAATGGTGAAGTAATGTCGATTTAATCTGCAAATCTCATCTGCTTTTCTTTTTAAGTTACACACTTGTTTTTATGAGTAATTTGTAATATTGCAACATTCAGCTATAGGGCACCTAACACTTTTGCGAAATTGGAAAAATATGAAGATCCAATCATCCCAAATTAGTTCCAATCGTGTTCGTGAAAAAACAAACGATCACTTCAGGTTTAAATCGAGTGTGCAAATTCGTTAGAACCTTTCTTACATTCTAGATTTACATTCTAGATCATATGACATGGTCACGTGACTTGATGACTGAACAAGGGTGGGTTGTAGCAGTTTGCACTGACCTGGCGAACGGCCATGTAAAGAGAGGGCGATTTTTTAACAAAGTTGAAGTCACAATTAGGCTCAAATCATAGCAAATGTGTATTTTAAACAGAAGTGTATTTTTATAAGAAATGATTCGTTCAGTGATCTCAGAAGATGTGTGTATGTATATTTAGCTGTCGTTTAGTTCACAATAAAGAGTAAATAAATTTAACTGTTTCTTTCTTCCCTTTCCATGAAATTCGAATCATTACACTTGTCGTAGCTGTGTTCAATGTCTTACCATTCAAAGGGAATTGTGAGGCCGTCCCTGTGTCTCTCCCTGTATGTTCCTACTTGTATGTTCCTACTTGTATGTTCCTACTTTTTAATCCATTTTAATTTTCTTTCTGTCTATTTCTCTGTATTTGTATATCTCGTTCTACCACTGTCCGCCTGTTTTGACGTCTGTCTGCCCCTCCGTTACCTCTATATTGGCGCTGTTTCACATCTGTCTCAGTTACTGTCTTCGTTTGTGTGCGTCTGTCTGTCGGTCTCTTTGTCCACTGTTCCCGTCTGTTCAGTCTGTTTGCGCTGCTCTCGTTCAATCATAGAGTAACAGGATTAGAACTAGTTTTGGAGAATTGGAGTCTTCATATTTTTCAAATTTCTCAAAAGTGTTCGGTGCCCTATAGCTGAATGTTCCAATATTACAAATTACTCATAAAAACGAGTGTATAACTTAAAAAGAAAAGTAGATGAGGTTACATTTGCATATTAAACTGACATTAATTCACCATCCAATTATCCCAAATTACTTCCAATCATGTGTAGTGTTTATGCTCACGGATGAACCATCTCGTTAAACCTGTCAATGCAACGACGACTTCAAGATTAATCACGTCTGATCGTGTTGTTAATGATGTCAATCGTTTCTTTGTTTTATTTTCTGTGTCAAAACGTGTAAACCGCAGAGGATTATGCTTCAAATCTCTCCACAGTTCTGAAAGGAAAGCGCCAATAGCACAACGCTGCAACGTGTTTTTGGAATGACAAAGCCTATGTGACGTATACCGGTAGTTGTATATCCATTGAACTTGTTTCTGCTAAACACTTTCGACAGAATCTTTATAAATGTCATCCAAGTTTAACGACTACACAAAACAATAATTTTACAACTAGCTAAGATTGTAAAGACTGAATGTGCCTCGAGGACAAATACTCAGGCTTTCAATTTGTTACGGTAGCTTTTTAGTTCCAGAGACCAGCTCTGGAACTGTTAGTTTTTGCTCACTTTCTTTCTTTCTTTCTTTCTTTCTCTATTTCCGGTATTACTATCATAGAACATGCTATACACAAATTTTACCTTAACTACCCAGAATGCATAGCGACACGCTTATGACGTCATCGCTCAGCTCGGACGGGTTTACGGGCATTTCTTGTGTGTTTATTTATTTATTTTTTATTCTGCATTGCTCGACTATCATATTGCGTTCAGCTATTAATAATTCTAGCTTTCTTTCGCTTTGTTTTTTGTTGCTTTTTTATTTTATTTTTCTCTAAATACTCGCCGTACGTGACGCTATACTGTTTCGCCCGAATGCTCATGAGACAACAATGGCGGCGGATCGATCGCTTCGCTCGCATAGAGACAGAAAAGTAGGTTTTCCGTACGTTTACAAGCGCGGCTGGGTACATCGTGTACCTAGGCGAGGTGGGTGTGCTCGAAAACGAAGATCAATGCAAAATTTGGATTCAAAATCGGCTGTTTTGGCGGAGAAACTGCCCGCCGTATTTCTGAGGAGCCACCAGCGGTTTTTCCTATATCAGTCTGCGAGGCCGTTTAACGCCGGTAACACACAGCCCTGCCATGCAGAGCTGGGCAGCATACTTGAACAGATCCGGTCAGCGGAGCAAAAGTTATTGCTCTGGCTCGCGAGAATGTCGTCTGATATACATTTCCGTGCGTTGTCGCCCCCGTATGTATCTGTTGCGTTTTTACCGTACATGTAGGCATTTGTAATCTGTGGACTGCCTAGCCCTTCGTACGATGCTGTGTGTTCCGCTACAGCTAGCTGTAGCAGAACACACAGCATCGTACGCAGGGCTATGGACTGCCTTGCTTTTAGTTGTATTATGGTGTTTACTGCTATCAGCCCTAACTATAGGTACGTGCTTGAATATTAAAATCCAAAGCACTCTTTCATTCTGCACCTANNACATTCTCTTGTTTCTTCCGCTGCTCTGGTCTCTGGAACTTCGCTTTTGCTTGCAAATGCTTTCTAGTTGGTCTTGTTGTTGCTCACTCTAAAGCTGCCTGAGTAAATAAAGTTTTCAACGGCTTATGTTGTAAGTATCAAAAATGTAGTATTTCCTATTTAGTGAATGCAGGGATGGAGAACATTTTGAATTTTAAGTGTCGGTTAGTATTGGGTAATAAGAGTGATGTCAACCAGTGTTACAGGATCTAGATTTCATGATCACGGAGACTATTCTCAATGGGGTCCTTAGAGGGATTGAAATTTACATTTTGAAAGCAATCAGACTAGAGTTTCAAAAGAGGACGTTTAGACCAAAAATTAGAAAATCACCCTCACCATCTTTGCCGTTTCGTAGTCGAGCGTAAACTTTACTACAAATAGCTGCCTTTTTTTTTCTTGAGAGATTCACAAATAGCGACTTTGATAGTACATTTGTCTACCATCAACATGAAACGTCTTGTCTACAATATTGTAAATAAGTAAGGCAAGTAAAAAATGTACAAAGAATGATTTAAATAACAAAGTGGCAATAACATAATGTTAATAGTGCAGTTTAACAGTCAAAATGAGTACAAGCCGCACACATCAGTCTCACAGGTGC
Organism: Ptychodera flava; assembly: GCA_001465055.1. Lineage (NCBI taxonomy): Eukaryota > Metazoa > Hemichordata > Enteropneusta > Ptychoderidae > Ptychodera > Ptychodera flava. The sequence goes on from LD349543.1 coordinate 338,691, forward strand.
GAAAATTTACCATAAAGTCAGCTCTATCATGATTTTAATCTTCTTTACGCCCAGGTTTACTACGCAACTTTGCTGTGGATATCTTATCTGTTACGTTGGTGTATTAGATTTTGAACTTCAATAATCTGTTGCAACTTACTCATTCACTGTATCATCTCTGTTGAACAATTATCATCAACTTCATCTCCTGATAAACACAGCGCGGATTCAAAGAGCGCCATCTGGCGGTCGTGTATGATACAATTTCCAGGTCGCATAGGCTCTTCTGTAGACACACTGGAATGATGACCTTTCATACCCAAAGAATGTCTGTAAACAAATCAAAGTTTGTTATATGCAACACATCACCTATGCCCGTTGTCTTGGAGACAAAATGAAACGGATTCGACTACGTTTTTCCATCGATTCTGTGACTCACGAGATTTACATTGAACAGCACCCTCTATTACAAGGTCACATCTGGGATATTTGTTGGTTGAGGAAATATGATTTGACGACAGGGGAAGATGCGATTAGCCCAAAAATATACATGCTGTACTACAGGATACTACTAAAGTTAATGACAAACCCCTTTTTTAATTTATTTTAGGACAAACCAAGAGGGTGTAGAAACTAAAAATGTGCAAAAAAATCACGAGATTGAATGATCAATAAAACTTGGAAAGTTAGAAAAGTTCAAATAACATAGAAAGACAATGAGAACAGCGATACAAATATAAAACATTCCTTTCTTCCAAATTAAATATTGTAGACGAAAAAGTACAGAAAATCAAATGGCTAGAGTTCAATAGGCAATTTGGCGCAAAAATCTTAATTCTTCGCTCCCTCAGCAGACCTATTGACCATCGATACCCTATATGCTTACTTGAAACTTTTTCAATTTTTTCGTCGATATCAATCACTAATATTTGTGAGCGAAACCTACCGACCTACACGATATTAGCATCATGTGAATTATCGCCCATCTTTTAATTAATAATCTTATTAATTAATAATCGTCCGTTTTCCTGATTAATAATCTAATTTAAGAAGGGGACGTTGTGACGGGCTTGAAGTGTTGTTTTATCGAATATTATCGAAGGAAATCAAGAATAATTCTAACTTGTAAGTCAGAGTGTAGTATTAGAAGAATCAGGTTGTGACAGGCTTGAAATGTTGTTTTATCGGATAATATCGAAAGAAATCGAGAATAATTCTAATTTATAAGTCAGAGTGTAGTATTCGAAGAATTAGGTTGTGACAGGCTAGAATTAAAAGTGCTGTTTTATCTGATAATATCGAAAAAATCGAGAATAATTCTAAATTATAAGTCAGAGTGTAGTATTCGAAGAATCAGGTTGTGACAGTCTTGGAGTGTTGTTTCATCTGATAATATCGAAAGAAATCGAGAATAATTCCAACTTATAAGTCAAAGTTTAGTATTCGAAGAACCAGGTTGTGACAAGCTTGAAGTGTTGTTTTATCGGATAACATCGTAAGAAATCGAGAATAATTCCAACTTGTAAGTCGGAGTGTACTATTCGATCGAAGAATCAGGTTGTGACAGGCTTGAAGTGTTGTTTCATCTGATAATATCGAAGGAAATCGAGAATAATTCTAACTTGTAAGTCAGAGTGTGGTATGCGAAGAATCAGGTAGTGACAGGCTTGAAGTGTTGTTTTATCGGATATTATCGAAAGAAATCGAGAATAATTCTGACTTGTAAGTCAGAGTGCAGTATTCGAAGAATTACGTTGTGACAGATGCACGACACATTGTTTTCTTCAGTCATGAAATCAAAGGCGAAAGAGAAGACTGGCGCCAAAAGTAGCGGGAAAACGTGAGCTGAACCAACAACAAGAAATTTTGATTGAGTTGAGACCTCTTTGATAATTGAGCA
>LD349543.1:375662-388358 GCA_001465055.1 Ptychodera flava
ATTTAACAAGCTATAAGTAGAGAATTATCAAAATATATACGATATTAAAGGCGAAGGACGGGTCGTATGAAATGAAATGGTCGATCCTATCCGATGCACTTGCTTACTTAAAGGCCCGTTTCACGATCCCTGGGACCGCCTTTGTTCTAGTATGTAAGGGGATTATGGAGGTGTGATAACCTTTTTTTCCATTGAAATTGTATTCTGGTGGGTATATTATTGGATAAGACAATCCGGCACCAACACAGGCCTTTAAACGCTGCCAGAAGATGGCCGCGTTTAAAGGCTTAAAAGGCGTAGAAGATACAGGGTATGACAATTCTTACCGTTTACGTGTGGCGCAGATGGAAAATGGCAATTCAAAATTGGCGGTAATGGTTATTTATAGTGCCTGTCCGAGGGCGCTGTGAGCAATTGTTATTTAAATTACTTTTAGCTAAGAATGTTGAGGCCGTTTGGTGACAATGTACCCAGGTTTGAAATCCAGATGGATTCTATTTTCTTGCGAAGCGTGTCATCTTGTTTATTTATGTTGATAATCCCTATTATTGAAACGTCGTGAATGGTGTGTTGATTTTCGTTGAAATGAATCGCGATGGGAGTGTTAGTTTTGAGTCTTATGGTTGATAGATGGTTATTGAACCTGAGGCGAAATTCTGTTTTAGTTTCTCCAACATACTGTTTATTGCATCTGTTTCATGTGATTAGATAAACCAGGTTTTTGGATTTGCAAGTAATGTTATGATTGATGGTGTAAACGGAGTTTGTTACGTGACTTTGAAATTGCGTGGTATTAGTGGAGTACTTGCAGATGTTGCAACCCCTGTTTGAAACATATTTTATACATCTCAAGTATACGTATATATATATATATATATATATATATATATATATATATATATATATAAGAAATTTTACGAGTCTTGCCTTTATTTTTTCTGATATTGGAGGGAAAATTTGCGTTCTATAAGCCATCGTTTCAGCATTCTACCAGACTCCTGATCCGTTTGACTAACTTCGCAAAAAATTGAACATTGATCTAATAATGCCAACAGACAGCGTTTCTCTCCCATGCCTAAATATACTTGGTAAGTTTTTCCCATAACGGAAGATAGGCAACAAGTGCTTTTCCAAAGCATTACGGTATTTGTACCGTCATACGGAATAAGCAAAACCAGGGCACTTCGTAGATAGCACAGCTTATACGGATTTCTGTTCATGATACCAAATAAGCAAAACCTGCTCAAGACTACTTCGTGTATAGATAGCACAGCTGAAAGCAAAGTGTGAGCTTGACGCTACATCGTCATCTGTTATGACAATTTTGAAATTGCCATCTGTCTTTTGTAAATAGATAATAGGTACCCTGCATCAAAAGATTGTCTTTTATCCCAAATATCTCGTAGTAGTGAACTGTACAATGAATATCTATAAATAATAGACTGAGCAAGCCAGCTACAAATTGTAAAATGCACCATTAATAATATAACAAATCCGAATTCACATACAATAAGCCCAATTCACATGTTGTTTTTTATTCATTACTTTATACTTATTTTCTCCAAAGTCAAGGTGTGTTTGATTGTTATTGTTAATTGGAAACACTCCCTGTCAGACTGAACTAGATGCCTGCTCCTGATATGGCGACAATATTCCAGGAAAAATCCTGAACTGACCTAGATTTCTATATAAGGGGAGCCTTTATGGAATATGTTAAAACCTTCTGTAGACTTGCTTTGATTTACGGAAAACATGGCTTAATTATTTATCTTCTCTGCAGAAATCTAAGTTAACTCACTGGCATACGTTTTCTTTACTTTCTGTGCTGAACACAATCTTGCTTCTTCATCACTTGGTCAGTAACCAGTCTATGTTTTTTCCTGTTGGAACCGCGTCACTGGTGGGCGTGAAGCGACGATCTAGAATAGAACTCCATTCTAAAAGAAACTGTTCATTGTCAACTCTGCACTTCTTCCGGGCCGGAGTTTGTTGTAAAGCGTTCTAAGCTGCAAAAAAAGCCAAAGGGCAAGATAAAGTTTCATGTCATGAAGTCTGAAAACGCGAGACCAAAACATTGAATTATTTTGACACTATGTTCATTTTGCTCTCCGCTACCAACAACACATTAACTTATTACAAAACCTAAAGATAAATAGAGAATAAATATCACATCATGTGATTATGTAAGTAGTCATTGCGAAGCACAGCTCATCTATCAAAATTCAACATTGCCTCAGAATATCAGAAGGGATGATCCCATAACATTTCAATGAATAAAACAAAAAGAAAATAGGGTTAGCGTTTTCCCGGACCCTAACCCGGACAAGTTCAAATCTAATCCGTTGCATTGTGATCCAAAAGACTGAAAGAGTGCAACCCATGCTACGTTGTTCAAAATATGGCTGAAATTTAATGAAATTTAATGTCAAACACTCAACAACTGACCCTTTAAAGGGACGTTATTCATGAGAGGAGAACTAACAAATATTTGCAATGACCATGACACACAGTACAAATTGAATTTTTTATTGCTCCTTCCTCCAAAAACCGGGGGAAAAGTTTGATGAGCGCCCATAGACAAGACACAGCTGACCAACCGCAAATTTCATAGTATTGATCTTTCTTTACACTGTAATAGTGGAACCGTATTTCAACTGCTTAGTTGTGATATTTCCAAAGGGGTAAGGTGTAGTGACCCTCTTAATTTAGTAACTGACGTAATTCAAGTGACAAGTTCAATCTGCAGCGGAAGGCTGTCCCTCTAACGAAGTCATACTTGTGAAAATTACAGCAGCGTAAAATAAGTCGTAATAAACAAAACTGTACTGTACTTGTGCAGAATTATTGATGAGTGGTGTCATTGCCCTGAGAGATTCATCGCCCTCACAGTTTGATGAATAGATTCCTTTGTTTGGTGCGCACAGGTGTATCGCTGACCTGCTGTATGGTACAACATTTAATATCAAAGGGTATCTTTATATTTATAAATCTCTGACATCCTCGCTTAATGAGAGAGACCGGCGGCCAGTTAGACAAATTGTTAGAAATTGGGTAGAATGAGACAGAAACAGAGATGGGTGGAATGTTGATGGTCAATGGGTAATGTGTGGTGCCGCCTAATAGCGAAGATAAACTTCGAATTCAAATCGTGATTAGCTACGTGTCCCACATTTATGTGTTTTATCTTGTCATACCCTGACCATACCTACTGAGTGAATCATGGACGCTTGTTTTGAGCATTAATATATGTAGTAAGATCTAACATCCTCCTCGTCCGAAACTTGTTGAATTAGAATCCAGGGCTGTAATTTTGCAGTGTAACGTTCATGACCTACCATACGATACCATGTTTTTTATCTTTATAATGAATGGTTTTTGGGCCAGATGAATGGTTTGAAAAAATGTCTTCGTCAGTGAGGGAGGAAAGAGTGTAGGTTATATTACTCTTATCTGATTGAAGGTTTAATTTATCTATTATACACTGGATATAATAATTCCTACGGACAAAGATAATTATGTTGTTTGAAGCTTTGTCTGCAGGAACTATAACATATTTGTTGTGTAAAGCATGGAGGCATGCTTTTACAGACGGGTCATCTAATACCGAGGAAGTATTTACATGTTTACTGTGAGAATGTGAAATGTGAAATACATGATTTTAATTTTTCTCTGACTTTGCTCAGCCAGTCAGAGAGGCATTCCACATCAACTTCCTCAACTGCAGCCCACCGTCTTGCCTATGTTCGGCAGCATCCATGATAATTCTGAAATAAAATTTCCAATTAAAATTTTTTGGCTTTCAATATTTTGGGCCATATTGAAAGAGTTGCCGAAGTTTGCTGTTGGTAATGATGGTCAGGTCACCAGTTATTATGTAGCCAAGTGGTTTATAGCAAAAGGGGGATGACAAGCAATTGCAAGTTCTGCTGTTGTTCAATGGAAAGTTTAAGTTTTTCAAGACATTGTTATAGTTAAAAAGTTTCCTACCAATGGTTTTTGTGTATGAGTAGGAAACTTTAGGTGGTTCTTGAAATTTATAATATGGAAGTATCTTTTCCACAGCTTTCTTTTCATTCAAAATATTGCTGATGTTTATTTGGTCAATCCCTTTGTTTGCAAATGGTACATAAAAAAATAAACGTTTGTCACTGTTCAAGAGTTCTGTCTTTACTGGCTTAAACAGCCGGTAATTGCTAATACCGGTAATAATTTGGACTAAACGATAATCAGGGCTGTTTTGGTTAATATTCATCGTTTGAACCCCTGACAGTAGCAATCTCAATTTATGCAAGGAGCAAGCAAACAACGTAGTTCTTATTTTGTGAACTCCTTACGGCTGATTAAGAATAGACAATAGATCACTGAACTTGGGAGGACTGCTGGTATTACCATGTCTATGCCTATGGCTTAGACATGGTTAAGTGGCTATAAGCCTTGTTTTGGGAATAATAACAATCCTCAGCTGAACATGTAGAGTACCCGTTGCGAGGAGGTTCAAAACAATTATGAACAAATATAGGAAACCGTTATTTTTGAAGTAAAAAGGAATGTTGTTTTTGTCATGTCGTAAATAAACACATAACAAAAGACTCGTTATGGAACACTATTCATGACGCCACGAAAATTTGTAATGAATGTGACTCATACACCAATGAATTGACTATTGCATATTCCATTTCTCCAAAAATTGAGGAAAATCTTGATGAGCATCTGCCCGAACGTTGCTGCACTTGGAAACAGCCATTGAAAAGCTTGGGTGTTTGCTCGAGCAACGACGCTTACATGAATAAATACGATAGAAATGACCAACTTCAAGGGTCATACGTATTGTTCTCTTTAAATCCATGTGAAAACCAATGTTACAACAGTTTAATTGTACAGTTTCCATCGAGAGACAGGGATTGGGGAATAAAACACCCTGTTTGAACATCTTAATATTTATCTATTTATTTATTTATTTATTTATTTATTTATTTATTTATTTATTTATTTATTTATTTACTTATTTATTTACACTTTTATTGAATGGCCGAGTTACTTGTACAGTAATTTTCATCGGGGCTCAAGCAAAATTACAATAATTACATCTACAAAGGAACACTCATTTTCACATAATCTTTCAAGTGAGATTTAAAGGTGTACAGGACAGTAGTTTGTTTGATTTCAATTGTAAATTAAAAAAAAAAAAAAAAGCATTCCACAGTTTGGCAGCACGGTATTGAAAGCTACGTTGACCATATTTAGAGAAGCATCTAGGTACATCAGAATCCTGGCGAGAAGTAGACCGTGTATGATGACTATGTACATCACTTTGAGCGGTAAACAAATCAGATAAATACTGTGGACCATACCCTTTCAAACATTTAAATGTTTCAATTGCGTTGAAGTAAAATATTCTTTGTCTGACAGACATGACATTAAGTAATGAAAATAAATCCACTGAAGGGAAATCAAAGGAAAGTTCAAAAAGTGTGCGTAGAGCTCCTTTCTGAAGTATAAACACTTTATCAATATTCTTAACTGTTGTGTTCCCCCAAACTACACAGCAATAATCAAGAATACTCTGGAATAGACCATAGTACAGTACTATACGCTGATCAAAAGGAATATAAGTAAGTTTACCTAACAATCCAATGCGCATACTCAATTTCTTGCATAAATTATCAATATGAACATCCCAGGATAAGGTTTAATCTAAAGATATACCTAAAATCTCCCCTGAAATAACTTTGGGGATCTTGGTATCAGCTTTCTCTATAGACAATGAAACATCGGAATTATTCAAATGACCCAACATAAAATGTGAAGTTATCAAAATGCACTTTGTTTTCCTTGCGTTTATACGCATATGATTATTGGTTATCCAATTAGAAATTGGTAAAATATCACAATTTACAGCATCATTGACTTCACTAATACACTTTCCCTTCGTAAGTAGTGTCTGATCATCAGCATACATGTGGAGGGTGAAGGAATCAACAGACAGTGACATATCATTAATAAATATCATGAAAAGTAAAGGTCCTAAAATAGACCCTTGCGGCACACCTGTGGTAACACGACAAATGGTCGATCTACTACCCATGTAATCCACAATCTGTTGACGATTTGAGAGATAACATCTAAACCAGTTAATCACTCCATTAGATAGCCCATAAACATGTAGTTTAGCAAGGAAAATGTCATGATCTATAAGATCAAATGCCTTTGATAGATCAAGCAGGAGTACACTATTCAAATAACCACTGTCAACATTACACAAAATTTTATCTGTTAAACGGATTAGAGCTGACTCTCTGCAAGTTGCTTTGTGAAATTGAAATGACAAGTTCAATTAGCAGTGAAAGACTGTCCTCCTAAGCAAGTGACACTGAAGAAAATTTTAGCAGCGTAAAATAAGTCATATCAGCCAAGCGTATGTATCAAAACAAATTGGAAAGTGACATGTCATTAACGAACTCACGAGAACTTTGGAAGGGTATTCAAAAAATCGCTGATAACAACTTTAAATCAAAACCAAGAATCCCAGATGACCCATCGCTTCCTGACGATCTGAATTTGTTTTACAGTCGCTTTGATCGCGGAACCGAAACACCAACAGTGCCTACTGACTCTGAAAGGACATTATATATTTCATGCAATGATACAAAACGTGAGTTTTTGAAGTTAAATATGCGTAAGGCCCCAGGGCCGGACAATGTATCACCAAGGCTGCTTAGAATGTGTGCCCTACAATTATGTGGTATTTTTACTGAAATTTTCAATTGGTCACTTCGCACCTGTCACGTTCCAGTCATTTTCAAAACATCAATAATAATCCCAGTACCAAAACGCACACCAGTCATTAGCATGAATGACTATCGCCCGGTTGCTCTAACCTCCATAGTAATGAAGTGTTTCGAAAAGCTTGTTGCAAGATTCATGAAATCTTTTATTCCAGATAGATTCGATCCATATCAGTTTGCTTATAAGTCAAAACGTTCGGTTGAAGATGCAGTTTCACTTGCTTTAGAATATATCTTACAACATCTCGATAAGAAAAGGCCAACGTATGCTCGCATGTTATTCATTGACTTTAGCTCAGCGTTCAACACTATCTTGCCATTCAGGCTCCATGGTAAGTTAATAAGTATTGGTATGGACCGCAACATTTCAAGCTGGATTCTCGACTTTCTTACAGGCAGACCACAGATGGTGAAAATTGGTTCACGATTTTCTAAAACATTGGTTTTGAATACAGGTGCACCACAAGGCTGCGCCCTGTCCCCGTTGCTTTATTCTTTAATGACTTCCGATTGCATATCGTGGTATGACGACTGCCCTACTATTAAATTTGCAGATGATACAACTGTTGCTGGGCTGATTGACGAAAATGAGATCAATTATCGCAGCCAGGTTGATGAATTGGTGATGTGGTGTACCGCTAATAACTTAGAATTAAATGTTAGCAAGACAAAAGAGGTCATTATTGATTTTCGAAGGAATAAGACTCCTCTCACACCATTGTCTATCAATGGCACAGATGTCGAGATAGTTGACACCTTTAAATTCCTCAGCATCCGCATCTCCAGTGATTTAACCTGGCACGCGCACGTCGAGCATTGTGTTCAGAAAGCTCAGCGACGATTGTTCTTTTTACGAAGGCTGGCGGGCTTCGGTCTTAGCAGGGATCTCCTGATAAAATTTTATCGGGCAGTTGTCGAGAGTGTGTTGACAGTCTCCATTGTTGTCTGGTACGGGAGTTCTACTGTTGCGGATCGTCGCCTATTAAACAGAGTGATACATTCTGCCGAGCGCATTATTGGTGTAAATCTGCCTCAATTAGATGACCTTTACAGATCTAGGATGCAAAAGAAGACAAATTCTATTCTTTCCGATTCTTCCCATCCTGCCTTCGGTCAGTTTTCGCTTTTGCAATCAGGGAAACGTTACCGCTCTATTGCAGCAAAATCAGAACGTCATAGGAAAAGTTTTTACCCTTCAGCAGTCCGTCAACTGAATGGGATGGACCCTTTAGCCAGATGTTCGTAACTTTTTTATTGAGTGTTGTATCTTATCGGTGTTTGCTGATCCTGTTTTTATATTGTAAATGTTTTAATTGTATTCTTCGTGGTTTAGAGCACGAGCCAATGAGATTTCTGGTGTATTTTTATTTTTAAACATACATTAGCGAATAAACTATGATGATGATGATGATGATGATGATGATCAACCAACTTGACACAGCAATGCACTTACCGGAATTACCGATGAGTGGTGCAATTGCCCCAACAGGTTCATCGCCCTCAAAGTTTGACGAGTAGATCCATTCGTTTGGTGCGCACAGGTGTATCGCTGACCTGCTGTATTGGTACCAAATGAAAGATCACAGGGTATCTCAACATTATAAATCACTAACAGCGTCGCTTAATGGGATAGACAGACAGTCTGTAAGATAGATTGTTAGACATTGAGTAGAATGACACAGAGACTGAGATGGTTGGACAGTCCATGATAAATATTTGTTGGCGCTGAATTGCGCGGAAAAATCTGTAAATCAAGTCGTGATTAGCTGCCTATCTTACATTGAGGTGTCTCATTTTGTATAAATCTGATCGTCCTTACTAGGAAAATCATCGACAATTGTAAAATTACGGTTCATCGCTGAAACAAACATACATACAGACAGGCAGACTGACAGGCAGACAGGCAGGCAGGCAGACAGACAGACAGACAGGCAGACTGACAGGCAGGCAGGCAGACAGACAGAGACAGACGGACAGACAACACAGAGACGGACAGGAGAAAGGGAGACTTACAGATATAGGCATTCAGTGAAATAAATAGGTAGAACGATACAGACTGACGTAGACAAGTAGACAGTGAGAGTAATAGGCAGAATGAGACAGAGACAAATGGCTTCATAGCGTATTCCAGGTGTAAATCAAGATGCGCGATATCTCTGTGGAAGGGGATGTCCCGGTTTCAGCGATAATGGCCCAAATTAGTTAACAGTGCGTTTTAAACACTGGTAGCGAAATGTCAGTGTGCATTGTTTTCAGATGTCTGTTCATCTATAAGACGAATTTCTGAAACGCTCAGACTAAGTGACAAACAGTCCTAAAATGACCGTTCATCGCTGAGACGAACAGACAGAAAGAGCGACAGGCAGACAGACAGAGACAGACTGGCAGGCAGACAGGTTGACAGACAGACAGACTGACAGATACAGACGGACAGAAGAAAGACAGCAAGAAGCACACATAAAGACATAGGCAGGCATACTATACAGTGAGAGAAATATGTAGAACGCTCAAGACATACAGGCATAGAACGGCAGACGTGAAATACAAAGGTACATTAAAAGAGACACAGATAGCCAGGCAGTGGGAGAAAGAGGTAGAGCAAGACTGAGGCAATTTAAATATTTGAGTGGTGCCATAGCCCTAAAAGGTTCATCGCCCTCACAGTTTGATTCATTCGTGTGACACGCATCTGTGTGTCATTGATCCTTCTTTAAGGGTACAAAGTGAAAGATAACAGCGAGATCACAGAGAGATAGACATTCTTGATAGACATTTGGTAGGATGGGATAGAGACTGAGATGATCGGAATGTAGATATCCCACGAGAAAAATGTCATCCACCAATTTGTGGAATTCGACATAAACTTCCAAATCAAGTCGTGATTAACTCCCTGTCTCCAATCATTAACAATTTTTACAGCATTCCCTTGTATGAAACTTGTGGAATGAGACTGAAGGGCCGGAATTTTGCAAGTCTATTTATTCGTCTCTGAACTTTTATGTGTTTATGTTTATGTGTATCTTGACTAGCTACAAGGTACAAAGTCTGAGATCTTAATAATCACAAACAACTGATACAAAATGGTATGAGTTCATAGAGTAATCCAAGTGTCAGTGTGCGCTATCGCTGTACAACTGGCTGTCCCGGTTTCAGCGACACTGGAGCAAATTAGTTAACAATGCAAACAACACTGGTACTAAAATATTCGTGTGATTTGTTTTCAGATGTCTGTTCGTTTAGACAAAAACAAAAATTGTGCTGTTCCGATAACATGGTTTTCAAAAATAGGGTAGATAGGTCGGCTGGGATTTTTTTCCAAAATATTTTTTAATATGCACTTTTCAGGGGTTCAGTGTAATCAACACTGGCCACAACATATCCAGAAAAACGCATCATACATATAAAAGGAATAAAAAGGTTAAAGACATCCTCGTTCATGCAAATATCAAATAACAGGTAACGAACAATTTATTTTACGCGTTATTTTTTTCTTTCTTTTTTTACTAAAGGTTTAGGGTCGGCAGGCAAAAAATAGGGTAGGTCGGGTTATCGAACAACTTTTTCCCTTTAGCCTTATGAGACTAATTTCTGAAACGGTCGAGTGACAGACGATCGTTAAGTTACCGTTCATCGCTGAGACAGACAGACTGACAGAAAGACGGGCAGACAGACATAGATGTAAGCTGACAGGCAGACAGAGACGAAGAGAACAAAGACATCAAGGGACACACATACAGACATAGACAGGCATAATTTACAGTGAGAGACAACGATAGAACGAAACGGACAAACAGGCAGACAGTGAAATAAATCGATAGAACGATACGGACAGGCGTAGACACGGAGACAGTGAGACAAATAAACAGAACGAGACAGAGACAAACTCAAAATTTGAGTATCGCCATAGCCCGAAGAAGTTCATCGCCCTCACACTTTGACAAGTAGCCTAGATTCATTCGTTTGGCGCGCATCGGTGTATCATTGACCCTTCTGCGGGGTACGAAGTGAAAGATCACAAGATATCTCACAGTTACATATAACCGACAACCTCGCTTTTCGAGAGAGGCAGACATTGTTATCGGACATTTGGTAGGATGAGATAGAGACTAAAAATTTGTAGAAATTGTGGATAGCCCACGAGAAGTAGGTCGTACCACTAATTTGGGGAATTCGAGATAAGCTTGCAAATAAAGTCATGATTAGCTCCCTGTCTCTCATTTATATGTGTCACTTTGTAATACGCTGATCATGCTTAAAAAGTGAATCATTTGCAATTTTACCAGCATTCACGGGTAAAAGGTAACATCCTCCTGATTTGCAACTAGTGCAATGAGACTCGAGGGCCATAGTTTTGCAACTGTATCGTGAGCTGCCCTACATTATAAAAAATGAGATCAGAGTGTATCTCAACAATCATAAACCACAGACACATACAATGGTATGACTTCATAGCTTAATCCAGGTGTCAATATGCGATATCGCTGTACAAGTGGCTGTCCCAGTTTCAGCGAAACTGGCGCAAATAAGTTCAGATGCATGTTAACACTTACACTAAAATGTCAATGTGTTCTGTTTTCAGATGTCTGTTCGTTTAATCAGACATTGTTTTGAAACTCCCAGAAGGAGTGACAGACGATCGTAAAATGAACGTTAATCACTGAGACAGACGAAAAGAAAGAAAGAAGGACGTATAAACTGACAGGAATACAAACGAATAGAGACACACGTACAAAAGAAAGCAAGAGACACAGTGGCACACATGCAGACAGACAGTCATACAGTGAGAAATACGCAGAACGAAACAGACATAAACAGTGAGAGAATTGCGTAGAACGAGACAAACCCAAATTAAAGATAGACAATAGGAGGGTAAAAAGAGTTTTTCGGAGGTGAGATTAGCCTCATTCAATTGAGTTCGGTACACTGGTCATATGTTAATAAAAAACATTTTTTGTGATTACAACTGAATCATCAAAGACTTAGTTGACGTTAACCTGTCCTTTATGTTTTGAAAAACCTACCACAAGCCAGGTAAAAGAATATACACAGACAAAACAAACAAGTGTATTGAACAGGATAATTTTTCAGTAGGTTTCTTTCTGGAAACTAATATTTTTATTTGTATAAGTGTTTACATCGTGTTTGTTTTCTCAGAGAACTTACCATCGCGCAGACGGCAAACAAAGAATTGTATTTTAAAGCCCCTAATTATAAATCACTGACGCACAATGCCTTAGTTTGATTAAATTATTCAAATGCCATTGTGCGACATAAATATACATAAACCTTGCCCCTGTTTCATCGGTGAAAACAACTCAACAATGCGTGTGTAACACTTTGGTACAAAAATTGCTTGCTTTATGATTTTTCTTTGTAATGCGAGTATTTCTACGCCATGTTATGCTATTCTATGCGTCCTGGTAAAATCCCTACGAACAATGATTATTTTACTTCTGGCAAAGTCGAATATGTGGCATTATGGAAATGACAGCGCGCAGCAAGATAAATTAAGTGACAGAAAAAACAAATCAAAGTAAACATATTTACAAGAAAATACTTATTGATTTTGCAAATCATGTAAAGTACATCAAGTTTATTGCTCACGTGGCTCATGAATATAGATGTACAGTCAAATGTATAGTTCCTGACTTGTATTTACTCCATACATTGATGCAGAGACATCTTCCTTTTCAATAGCCATTTTACTTTCAAATATGACAATGCCCCATTTTACAATGTAATGGACAGATTTGTGGGCATCGATTAATGATTAGGATTAAAAATAATCTCATTAGATATTTATTTTGTGCTGTACTACTCTCGACCTATTTATTTATTATTAGTTGAAAGTAAGTTTTACTAAAATATAATGATATTATATCCGTCCTCTGCGTCCCTGCTTGTACCTCTC
>LD349543.1:400665-420012 GCA_001465055.1 Ptychodera flava
GAGTATATATCAAAACTGATAAATGATTTATGTGATTACTGTAGCTATAGATAGGCTACATTCAGGACGGGCAACGACGGGCAGTAATTAGTAGGCAAAACAGGTGGATTTCACCGTGGGCAGAACTCGGTGCAATGACACTGAACATTAATGGTAAGCCTGTCACCTTGAAGGTAATGCTGTAGGTGAAACAAGGACTTCAAACGCACGATGGTACAAACAACACCACAAGTGAAACGTACACATTAGAAATACACGCGTTCCTACGTTGTGCCCATCCGGGCCACGCGATTAAAATATGACTGATACTGCTGGATAGAGTTAATGGGGTCGGTAAACAGTCAAATAATAGTTTAATTGACTACCTGGGTGATTGGCAGGTCGTGTCCAACGACGCATATGCAAAGCAGGCCAAAAGACAAAAGCCCCAAAAGTTATTGACAGTTGGCCAGGGGTCACCATGAATACGTAATGAAGCTTCACTACGCAGAAACTGCGTAGTCAAGCCCTTCTTAACCGGTCAAAACGTCTTGGCATTTTCCCTCATGGATGTAAAAATTTAAATAGCCATTTGCATAAATTAAAACATAAACAAAATTTTATAGGAAAGCTTGAACTGTACCAAAGTAGATTATAAACAATGCTACAATGAATGCTAAATGAATCGGTGCGGCAAAGGGCAAGACAGCTCCATACACCATACTATTTTTGCGGATATTCAGTGTTTTACTATGTTACTCGTAATACGTTTATTTTCGTCTTCTATAATTTTGGACACAGTGTTGGGACACTATGGCGAAACAAAAAGTCTACAACGAGGTAAAAGTAGGCTCCGTGTTTCATACGGCTCTCTCAACATTATACACGTGCCCGAACACAAATATAACCGGTCCAATAACTGGCAAACGAAAATACCACAACAGTCTCACAAGGAATACAATCTCTAACAGAAAGAGACCAAATCCAACAAGCAAAGAAGCTCCTCGGACGTTTCGAAGAAGAAGTCAAATAACAACTTACACATAAACTCAAAATATAAGTTGTTACGTACAAAAAACTACTTCCCCAAAACAAACCAAAGGACTCTTTTTCAGGGCCACCAAATTTTTCAGCCAAAGAACTACCATTGAAATACGATGGCCAGGCCGCCATCATATTTAAAATACACACAGAGAAAATTTAAGAGATTGAGGAAATCTTCTCTGATAATGGAAGCAAAAGAAAAGAATTAATTAAAGAAACAAACAAAAAATAAGACGCAAACAGGCGTACCAAATACAAACCCTAAGAACTCTAAATGTATTAAAATATCTCTCGGAATATAAACAGCACGATTGGAACTAATTTGGGATAATTGGATTTTCATATTTTGCGAATTCCTGAAAAGTGTACATGTTCGGTGCCATATAGCTGAATGTTGAAGTATCGCAAATTACTCATAAAAACAAGTGTGTAATATAAACGAAGAGCAGATAAGATTACATTTGAAGATTAAATCGACATTACGTCACCATCCAATTATCCCAAATTAGTTCCAATTATGTTAAAGCATTAACTCCTGAAATAACATTGAAAAAAGGCTTAAAATTTATCCCTGGAAAATTCCGAAATTCATTTCAATACAACCAAATCTTACATAACATAGGCAGAAAAAAATGCATTAAAACACTATCAAATTGAACCATAACATTACCATAAATCTATTAGATAAAGACAGGGGAAATGGAATAGCAATATCACATTAAACAGATTACATTGAAGAAAGTCACAGACTTTTAAGCCAAACAGATTACTATACAAAAGTGTATGTAAATCACAGCGGCAACACAACCAGAAAACTACACGGACATATACTAAAGTAAACAAATAGAAAAATGATACGTTCAAATATCATGATCCCTTGAATACACACAATATGCACACCAACGCAGTATCCACTCCAAGATTTCAAAAAAGTCACCAGCATCAGCAAAATTCATTTGTCGTCACGGTCAAAATTATTTATGGCTGCTCTAGCCCAACACACAAAATATCGGAATACATAAGATAGACTATTTCTTAAAACTGATTGTACAAAACCAGCCAATGTACATTAAAGACGCAACGGACTTTACCAACAAACTAAGCAAGATAACAATACAACATAATGCATTGCTAGTCACTCTGGATGTAATCTCAATGTACACAAATACTCCACAAACTGAAGCAAGCTGTTACAAACGCACTTGATTCAGTATCAACTATAAATTACAGCTGTAAAATATAAAGAAAAGATCGAAGCGTTCCACTAAAGAATGACGAACAATATTTCTGCAACATAACACGGTCGAATTTAACAGAAATCGTCTATCAACAGATTCGTGACTGTAGCCTGGGTTCACCAGTTTCGCCGGAAATCGCTGATACAACATTCTACAACCTTGAAACTGAGGTCATTAAACTGCACAGAAGCAGACTTTCCTTTTGGAAACAATTCAGAGATGATCTTTTCCTGATCTATACAGGAACGGAAACTGAGCTGAATGTGAATTTATGGCTAACATCAATAAGTTACTCTGAACTTTCAAATTTACAATAGAGTATTCTCCTCAAAGTGTCATTAATGATTTACAAAGTCAACGATACATTAAAGGGAGAATTTTTGACACAAAAACTCACATTAAACTAACGGACCATTTTAATATCTAGCCAGGAACTCGTGCGACCCAAAAAGGTATTTTTACTAGTTTAATTAAGGTAAATTGCTGAGATATGCCCGTGTAACAACATGTAATAATAACCAAGACTTTGACAAGAAAGTTGAATTTTCAACAAAAAACAAAAACAAAATAAAAACAAGGTTATAAGACCACATAAATCGCACAATCAGAAAAAGGAAGTTGGACACACAAAGTGCGAATCGTACCTAAAACTAGGGAAAATCAATAATAACAAAACTAATATACATACGCAACCAAATACAGTCCACAAATTAGAACAAACGATATAATAGCAATAACAATGAAATGGAAAATAATTGAAAGCGATGAACGTCTTAAGTTTTTGTTCCTTGAAAAACCAATAATAGCATACAAGAGAAGCAAAACTTAAAAGATGAATTACTTGAAGTAAGAGCCAAAATCAACGCAAAGGATCAACGAAAAAGAGAAAAAAACAAACAAATAAACACATAAGTAAAGAACAAGAGAGTTCAACAACATCCAAAGGAAAAAAGGCCATACACAGACAATACAAATATACAATCTCACACTGGATGGGATTCAGATCCAAATATATCAATAGTAGTTTCGTTACTAAATGAACAAATGTAATTCTAGAGGTCATACAGGAACAAAATAAGGATAACAATATTAAGAGACTGAAGAAGAACTCACATTTAAGAGTTTCGAAATGAACATTGAAATTGATCACAAATGATTTTTGACACTACAGACCGAACGACGAATCGTCATAGTACATCCAAAAATAAATTAAACCCCCAAAAACTACACATTTAGAGAACCCGAGTAACTTTGGAAATATTTTCTATAAGTCATTGTACTCCAAACCCATAGTCTTTTTCCGATACACAAAGTGTGGCTAATCATGGATTCAATGTGACGTCAGCAGATTCCATATCAACCTCGAAAGTAGTGTAAATCACAACGTTTTTTCTTAAATGTACATAAAATGCATTGATAGTCGAGCTAGGAAAAAGTTCCCACCTTACTTAATCATTGTTTCGGTTAGAAAATCATAACTCAGGTTGGTTTTAGCCAAGGCATAAAGATCACTAACTTACTTAGAAACATAACAGAGGCTCTTGGGAGAGTGAAGCACAATTACCAGAACACTGTCTGCATCAGTTTTTATCTTTTTACAAGTAAACAGACAAGTACTCGACAATGGGCGAAGGCTAAACTAGGTCACTGCTTACATGTCTGATTATCAACATTAAATTTGCAACAGAAAAATAAGTTTATATACGTGCAACTATTAAAACAGTGATGTAAAAGCTACTGTGTTAACATAACTGCACAAAGTACAGTAAATGATAATAATGTAGACTCAGTTACGCTTAACAAAGAATTGTTTACAGCTGGCCGCCATTTTGAAATTATGCAAATAAGCATGTCATTCAAATAATATATGCCAACATTTATGTTCCAGTTTGCCGTTAGCAACTGCTTGGTGATTAAACGAGAGAAACAAAGTTAAAGTATGTATAAAGCCATTTGAGTCTTCTTTCTCATACAAAGTGCAGTAAGCTGGCTCCATTTTGATTATGCTAATTTTCTCCAATTGCTCAATGCAGACATAGGGCCAGTAGTTATACTTCTTTTTGTGGTGGTCATGGCAAACAAAATCCACCAAGAAAAAAACTTAAGACTACAAAGCAAGGTTTATCCCACTGGCAGCTGGCTGCCGGACATGTTTACAGCTAACCGCCATCTTGAAATTATGCAAATTAGCATTTCATTCAAAAAATATATGCCAATATTTATGTTCCAGTTTTCCAACAGCAACTGCTTGGTGATTAAACGAGAAAAACAAAGTTACAATATGTATAAAGCAATTTGAGTTTTCTTTCTCATACAAAGTGCAATAAGCTGGCGGCCATTTTGATTATGCTAATTTTCTCAATTTGCTCAATGCTGACAGAGGGCCAGTAATTAAATTCTTTTTTGTGGTGGCCTTGACACACGAAATCCACCAAGAAAACAAATTAAGACCACAAAGCAAGGTTTACCCCACTGGCTGCCGGACTAAGGTCTGAATACATCTACCTTAGTCGCGCTGCGTGCCGATGCCGAAATTACGGGATTTTTAGGGGAAAAAACGAAGCAAATACGCCTATTTAACTGTGCCGGATATTTCCGGCACTAAAGGTATATGGTAATTCAATATGGCACCGGATATATCCAGCGTTCAAGGAAGTCAAGGGGTTAATTAAGAATCATGCATTCAATGCAGTATCTTTAAAAGGCCAAATTTCCTTGTTATCAATAATGCGAATAACACGTTGGGCAAAATATTAGATTGATGTCCGTTGTCTTTAGTACGAAGAGCCACGTTAATGTCTAAACATGTAATTGTGCAATGTCAACACTGCATAAAAACCCTATAATACTTACTGTATTAGTATGGATTATTGCCTGTATTTTAGCCAAATAGAGTATATACAGATGAATACAGTCAATTATCATACATGCTGTGCCTGTATTGCCATTCTTCTACTGTTCAGACGGTACTGATATGAGCCCATATTTTAACTAGTGAAAATACGAATTATATTTTCACTGTAACCAAACTACTTACAGCGACGCGTATACGCCTGACCTTCGCTGGTATCCATGACCTCCGTTGGTATATGTACATATAAAACAGCAGAGCGAATAAGACAAATGACAATCCGAAACGTCATTATGATTATGGTCAAAATTCTGTTGTTTGCAGTCACTTCATGGGCATTGCACTTAGGCACAAGTACAGTTGTACCAAAAACATACAAACAAACGTATTGAAAATTTGTATAATTTGCCGACACCTGTCAATTCACGGCCGGTCCTATGGCGGTGCACGGTGCAGTGTTTTCGTGTCGTCTACGCTGCTGAAGATTACACCATGGATGTATGATTACTCGTAATGATATCAGTTGACAGAACATCATGATAGAATCGCTTTACGACAAGTTTCCTGTTGATGAGCTTAAAGTATCTGGGCGGTGAATTACATCGTTTACAGTCGTAAATGAGCCACGAAAATCGAACCGCACTGAAAATACTCACGACAGACAAGGTTGAAGGTGCACATGATATTTCCCATTTGTACCTGTCAGTGCACAGGTCATGATCGTGTCTGGTAGCATCGGTGCGGGTTTCACATACAATCATAGACACTGTCTATGATACAATGTACCATCTAGGGAAAGTCAAACTTTCGCTTAGGTTGTTAAAGAAAGTTAAGCCAGGAACGAAAATATGCGAGCAGACGACGGAAATACCTTTGAAATGTTTTATTCGTACAGCAACAAAATCACGAACGAGTTACGACACTACAGCTTACAGTGTACTCACTTCATGTTTTCACTAATCCTCTTACTGAGACGGTAAATTCGGCATATTTGACGTCTGGGAACATGTATAATTCTTCGAGATAAACTGACTGGTACGGGTATAATATCCACTGTATGTGCATTCATAGATGTCGCAGAGCTGCTTGCTCTCTGTGCTCTCAGCTGTTCATACTCGATAAAGTTTGAGCGTGGCGCGAGTATTTTGACCCGATTTTGGCGGCCTCATAACTTTCACGCAGGGATGAGGTTATGTATCAAAACTCGAAAACACACCCATTTTACAAAGTCCCGCCTATGTTTTAAATCCATCGTCATTTTAAACTGAAATAAATCTTCTTCAAATTGTGAAAACCTGTGTCGACATCGTAATATCTAAATTGTTGGCTTTAAAAGTGCTCCATAAACCCTCCTTTGAAGTGGAATGGGCCAATAGCGGAATAATATCAAGAAGTGATGCGGTTGTCATCACTCCATAGCAACCAACTTTTTATAAGTACAGCCTGGAGGAAGCAAGGTCGATTTCTAGTTGATTTCGTCGCTAATTTCGGAACGTCCGTAGGAAAACAGTCATAACCAAAGCATGCATGTATGATAAAGGGGTTATTACATGAAGTTAGGGCGATACCGCGTTGTGTTCTCGTGATGTGTCTGTATTTTGACTCGTTGCTGCACAACTCGTCAAAATACGGACACATCACTCGAATACGACGCGGCATCGCCCAAACTTCGTGTAATAACCCCTATGAATCCATTTCTTGTATTCAACAAGTCTGTATTCATGTGAATTCACGTGAATGCACGTGTATTATTCATTAATCTGTTTTCATGCAGTGTAAAAGGAAATGAAACTACATATTGGCTCCGCATGATGTAAACTTTTACATAAGGTTTTTTGAGGAAAAATGACACTATATCAACCTATAAGATGTAGGGACTTGTTTTTCTTATCCAATGAGTAGTTAGAGAATCTTCCTATCTAGGATAGACTCAAATATGCTCCAAAATGGCTACAAAACTTTCCTCCTTCCTCAAAAATACCCCTCTGTAGGTTAGGGTTTATTTGCTACTAACTTAGCCCCAACTAACTGTGTGGACTGTGGGCATACACTGAGTCACGTCCACACGCCGCGTTGCCATAGCAATGGCTGGTGGGACAGTCAGTGACCTTTGACCTGTCTGTATGTGACGTCATGACATAGATCTGTCACTCTGTGAGTTCTACATTGCTATAAGTTTATAAATTTCCTCCATGCTCAAAATGTGTGGAAAGAACATTATTTCAAACTGTGAAGGAGTCAGTGCTGATGAACTTTGGCATCGGTGATATTGGGCCCTTCGTTAGTGACCACTACCTATCTGACTTACAGATTGATATATGGCGGGTGCCACATGTGGGGCAGGATGCGCTTACTATGACATCACTTCTTGGTCTTCTGGCCAGAAGTCCATATATCTTTCTTTCATGAATATGACTTTGTTTGTGTACCGTATATTTACTGTCTGTTCTGTGCTGTTTTGTGTCTATGTTTACAACTATTGTCTTATGAATTTTGACCTAATGTCTTTGGAGTATGGATTGGTATGATTGCGATTATTTCATAACCATTTAGACCAATTTTTCATGTATCGTTCTAGAGGTGGACTGAATCCTTCCTGTTTTTGAATTTCTAGTGGCTAATAAATATGGCCTAAGGTCTGAGGCGGCTGTCAGAGATGCGACTTTGTCTTGTTTTTGTGAAAGCGACAGTTTATATTAAACATCGTAATGTTTATGTTTCCCTCCTCTTTGTTCCACACATTTTGTTTTGAATTACATCAATAATTATACCTGGTATAGGAATTAAAGCTATGAGTACCGGAACTGTCGGAATTGCTGCTATGACAGCAGAACATATCTAATTTTGGGCAAGCCAACAGAGCTAGAGGTCTGATTTTTGGTATATAGGGGTAACCATGGGATACAATTTTTTTGATAAAATGTCACGTGACCTCGATGACCTTTCACCTCAAATATACATATCTGTCCGTAACTCAGTAACCACAAGGGCTACACCCTTCATATTTGGTATGATGGGAGACCTTATGGTACCATATGTCTTGCCTCATTAAATATGCACATATCTAATTTTGGGCAAGTCAACAGAGCTAGAGGTCTGATTTTTGGTATATAGGGACAACTATGGGATACAATGTTTTTGACAAAATGTCACGTGACCTCGATGACCTTTGACCTCAAATATACATATCTGTCTATAACTGTGTAACCACAAGGGCTACACTCTTCATATTTGGTATGATGGAAAACCTTATGGTACCATATGTCATGCCATATTAAATATGCACATATCTAATTTTGGGCAAACCAACAGAGCTAGAGGTCTGATTTTTAATATATAGGGGTAACCATGGGATACAATTTTTTTTGACAAAATGTCACGTGACCTCGATGACTTTTCACCTCAAATATACATATCTGTCCATAACTCAGTAACCACAAGGGCTACACCCTTCATATTTGGTATGATGGAAAACCTTATGGTACCATGTGTCATGCCACATTAAATATGCACATATCTAATTTTGGGCAAGTCAACAGAGCTAGAGATCTGATTTTTGGTATATAGGGACAACTATGGGATACAATTTTTTTTACAAAATGTCACGTGACCTCGATGACCTTTTTTTCCTTAAATATACATATTTGTCCATAACTCAGTAACCAAGAGTCCTATACCCTTCATATTTGGTACGATCTTAGACCTTATGATGCCACATGCAGTACCTTATTAATTGTGCAAATATCTAATTTTCAGCTAGCAATAAACCTAGTATTCAGATCTTTTGTTGACAGATATAACATAAGGAACGAAAGTTTTGTTGCAAAAAAGATCAAGGTTACACATAACATCAATATCAATACGCCTCATCAATTTATAACTGCGACGATACGCAGCACTAGTTCTTTCGATGTAGTTGGCCAACTGTTCAACATTTACAACAACTGAGATGTGCATTAACTACTGAAATGATGTATGTAAGGGTTGATAAAATAATTGAAGTAATATAGAGACACAATACAATATAGCAGAGGGAAGAAGAGATATTGAACTCGATGAATTTTCCAAATCTAATTTGGATGATGATGCTGATGTGAAACACCCTATATCTACAACAATAATGCCCTTTGAGAAGCCGACCCATTTTAGGCTGGCAGCCCATAGGTGGATCCGTTAACTGGACAGAGAAGAGAACTTACAGAGCAAATGGTTGATCAATTCTTAAAAGAGAAGAATATGGTTGATCCGTCAGCACGAAATGATATGCTTTGGGTGCTAGGATTGTAAAGCTTTATATGTTAGGAAATATATTCTTGCATTACGTAATTATTAGTACAGTGTCTTACCATAGATACTCTGATAGCATTCCTTCTAAGACGAAGCTTTGGGGCACCGCTTCCTATCACTGTTTATTTTACCAACCAGAGATTCCATCTGCTAAGACAATATGTCTAATCCATCATGTGCCTTTCTCGTGACTAATAGACACTTTTCCCGCCAAAAGTGCTTTATCTACGGGAACCTCGCCTTCCCTAGTCAGAGACTTTTCCACCTTCAACAGAGACACTTCACGTCACTGGACTCTATGTACGGTCTCTCACTGTCTATTATATTAGTATAGAATAAAGTAGTCATTTATAGTATTAGACGACTTCGTCTCCCGACTGCTTACTCAGACCTGGTCATATTCCACACATAATTTCTGGTGCCGAGACCAGGATTGCGAGACTACCTACTACAGCCTGAAGCATACTTTCAATGATGCCAAGAAACGGAAACTCCTCCGGGTCCTCCGGATCCAAGGAAACTAAAGAACTGGAATACCAAAGAAATGGAAGACGCGATCGGATAACAACACTTCTGAAGCAAGCGGACAACATAACCTCCAAGGAAAACCCCACATGAGAAGAAATTGAAGCCCTTTCCAAAGTCACCAACAACGTCTCGAACGAGCTAGAAATCATCAAGAAATTGGACGACGAAATTTCTTCACACATAAAAAACAACAACGAAAAGTTGCATGAAGAGTTTAAAGCAGCAGACGAATACGAAGATCACATCACCAGTAAGATGAAGCTTCATACACAATTTATTGGAAAACATACTGACGAGCCGACTAGTTCGAATGTATCGTCGACTTCGTCGCCGGCGCCACCTTCTGCGCCCGCTATTAGACACAAGGGAAATCATCTGCAGAAACTAAGTCTTGGAAAATTCGTCGGTGAAATCATGAAATGGCCAAGCTTCTTCGGTAACTTCATGGCTCTCATACATGAAGACACCTTGCTAAATGACACCAAGCGACTTCGGTATTTGAGAGCAAATCTCATCGGTCCTCCCGCCGAGGTAATAGACGGACTGCGATCAAACAAGAAAAGTTATGGTGACTCGATAGAACTCTTACGTGATTAATATGGCAGTCAAGAAGAAATACGAAGAGCTTACGTCAAAGCTTTTTACAAATTGGAAAAACCCGCTTACACTGTCGAAAGTTTGACCGCATTTCACAATAAGTTAGAAACGTACGTTCGCCATCTTGAACAGTTAGACGTTCCACAAGAAAGATTTGAATGGGTGATCTTAATCATAGTGTTGGAAAAATTCGCCAAATCTACTGACGCTGCTTCAACAACCATTAGGGGATGAACTATTTCACACGTTCAAACAATTTCGCGAGGCTCTCAAACGTGAGATAAGGATTATGTCTTCCAACAATCGTGCTGCTGAATTGGACGAATCAATTCTGTCTTCAATGCCTAGTACTGCCGTCTTTTACTCAAGTACCGCGACTAACTCAGCCGCGCGTCGCTCCACTCAACGGAAAGAAAAGAGTTGCGCCTTTTGCCGAGGACCACACTATCCGAACGATTGCACTGTGGTCATCGATTCTTCGAAACGACACGATATTGTCTAACAAAAACGGTTGTGTTTCAATTTCCTAGGGAAACACAGAGTCAGCGACTGTAAGTCCAAAAGGAAAATGCCGCAAATGTGATAGAAAGCATCACACTTCACTCTGTAAATCGGACCAGGGATCCACCTCTACGCCTTCGGAAACTTCACGCGATCCTACCCCTACTCAACGTAATGCTGATGCTTCACCTCAACCCGGAACTGCGAACGCTTTGCACCGTGACGCTCAACACGCCGTGGCCACTACTCAAGCACTTTTTGCTACCTCGGATAAAGAAGAAACCGCTCTTCTGAAAACCGCTGTTGTTCCTATCTCATCGGGACGGAAAACCGTCAATGCTGTTGTACTCATTGATGAAGGTTTTAACCGTTCATTTATCGCTGGAGACTTAATTCGGAAACTGAACATTAAATCGGACGGTTACCTCAATACTAGTATCGCAACATTGGGCGATCTCTCTCAAAGTAAACGCTACGAAACGGCTACGTTCAATTTTCATAGTCGCGACGGACCAATGGAAATGAGCACACTGATCGCACCGAAGATCTCCGCCATGAAGAACTTCATCAAGAAACCACTTGTCGACCATCCCTATATACGGGGCTGCCGTTAGCCCATCATCCCTCGGACGCGTCCTCCTTCGAAATCTCCGTCCTCATCGGCGCTGACCGCTCATGGGACTTCATCGAAAATGAAGTCATCAGAGGACCCGGACCTTACGCTGTGAAGTCAAAATTCGGATACCTGCTATCTGAACCTAAAAACGCGAGAAACAATCTCAACGCTGCTAACGCGACTATTCTACATATCACTACGCACTCTACGGAAGAAGAAACAAAACTCCAGACTCTCTGGGACTTAGAAACTATGGGAATTAGAAATGAAGAGCACTTAACGGACACTAAGGTAAATGAATTTGAATTATTTCGCGATACCCACTTACGAATCGACGACGGTAAAAACGTTGCTAAGCTTCCTTGGAAACCAGATCAGCCGACATTACCGACCAATTATCAAATTAGTGAGAAACACACACGCGCCATGGTACGCAGATTAAAGCCAGATTTATTGAACGCGTACAACTGCATTATTCAAGAGCAAATCTCTCGTGACTTTATTGAAGAAGTTTCTGATGAAGATGTAACTCGTGGACATTATCTACCTCACCGCTCTGTTAAGAAAGATTCGACTACAACTCCTATCGTGTAGTCTACGATTGCAGCTGTCGCCAATCAATTGACTCCCCTAGTTTGAACGATTGTTTACAGACTGGGCCTGCTCTGCTAAACGATATGGCAGCTATACTACTCAGATTTAGATTAAATGAGACTGCCGTTATCAGCGATATTGAAAAAGCATTTCTCAATGTCCGCCTCGACGAAAGTGATCGGAAATTCATCAAATTCCTGTGGCTATCAGACCCTAGCGACCCTGAAAGCAATTTCAAGGTCTATCAATTCAAAACGGTCCTCTTTGGCGCGGTCTGCTCTTCGTTTATTCTGAACGCCATCGTGAAAACTCACTTGGAAAAACACGACGCAACTCCGACTTCCGCTGATTTGATAACGTTGTTACTGGAGTACAAAACGCGACCAATGCCGCGAAATACTACAACGACACGAATGAAATCATGACTGCCGGTGGATTAAATTACGCTCTTGGGCATCCAACTGTGATGAAGTTCGTTCGCTCGCCAAACGCGACAAAACATTCGAAATGAACACCAACGTGACTGTTCTCAGAATGCGTTGGGACTCTGACTCGGATACATTGACTTATATGAAGAAAACGCAACCTCCTTCGAACGACCTCATGACTAAACGCAACGTTGCTCAAATAACCGCAGGCTTATTCGACCCCTACGGATATCTATCGCCGGTTCTCGTAAAGGCGAAACTGTTCATACAGCAACTTTGGAAAAGAAAACTTGACTGGGATGAACCTCTAGGAGACAACCTACTCAAACAATGGTCACCAATAGCAACCGACTTATGCGCCGGTTTTCGGTTTTCACATTACCTTCAGTCGCCGGTATTTCACTGAAGGTATAAATCTATGCGATGAACATGAATTACACTTCGCTGACGCAAGCACCTAGGCTTTCGGTGCCTCAGAATACTTACGCTACAAGGACCAGACTGCATTAATTATGGCAAAGACTCGCGTTGCTCCTACGAAAGAACTAATGCTACTGCAATTAGGATTGATGGCCGCACTTATCAGTTCAAAATTTCTCCGTTTCACCTACGATGCGCTGAAAGATAAGTAAATATCACAAGTCGCTTCCTATGGTCGGACAATCAAAGCGTTATTCGCTCTGTAAGAAGCAATAAGAAACTACCGCTGTTTATCGCAAGTAGAGTAAGGAGAATCAACGAATTTCCATGCACAGTTAAATACTGCCCTGGGTAAGATAATGCAGCCGACCTGCTAACACGTGGAATTTTTAATTCTACACGCGACTTGGAGAAGTCTACTCTCTGGTGGGAAGGGCCTGATTGGCTCAAACATGGTGATTGGCCAGATTGCCAATTATCTGACAACGATGACACCGCTGTGTTTCTCACAGACTCGGACAATAGTGATAACGCAAATAACGGACATGCAAACACAGCAGCTCTTCCTGAAGACAACGCCCACTCTACTCAAATCGGAATTCAACACGTGGTTGACGCAACTAGATACAGCTCGCTCACTAAACTACTCCACGTATCTGCTCTCGTATTACGCTTAATATCGAATCTGAAGAAGCCCACGCTCGCGAAACTGGATACCTGACTGCAAGAGAACTTCAACGCGCCGAAAACAAATGGATAAAAGACGTTCAACTCGAAGTATATCGCGCCGGTGGACACTCGATCCTCGGAAAGACTACGAAAACTACGCTCGCTAGACAACTCGCGCTCTTCTTAGATAAAGACAAAATTCTTCGTTGTGTTGGCAGGCTACATAATGCGCCGCTCGAATACGCCGCGAAATTCCCTAGTCTGCTTCCAACCCATCATCGGTTTACTGAACTCGTCATCTTAGCCGTGCACAAATGTGTACTACACGCAGGACTACAGACAACTGTTACTCAAGTCCGTCAACGACACTGGATCCCCAAGATACGACAAGCTGTGAAGAAATTAATACGCAAATGTGTAAAGTGTTTGAAAGTAGCTGGTAAGCCGTATCAACATCCAGTGCAAGCCCCTCTTCAGAAATACAGCGTACACGAAGCTCCGCTGTTCATCATTACCGGTGTGGACTTTACTGGCACGCTCTACGTCAAATCGCCTCATAACGGTAAGGAAACAAAGGCTTATATTTGTCTTTTCACTTGTGCTTTAACGCGAGCAATTCACCTCGAACTTGTATCGGACTTATTAACTGCTTCGTTCTTATGTGCCTTCCGCCGTTACGCTGCTCGACGCTCGCTCCCTTCAAGATGATCTCCGACAACGCTACTACGTATCTCTCTGCGGCTAAAGAACTTCGCGAACTCTTCGACTCATCCTACGTAAAACAATACATGGCTAACAAATGTGTGGAATGGTCCTTTATTCCCAAAGGCGCTCCATTGTTTGGTTGATTTTGGGAACGCATGATCGGACTGACAAAGAATATTATCAAGAAAGTATTAGGTCGTGCATTCATAACCTTTGATGAAATGAACACTATAATTACAGAGATAGAAACTACGCTGAACGACCGCCCTATCACGTATCTGTCTTCGAATTCGGATGACGCAATATCGCTCACCCCTTTGCATATGCTTCATGGTCGCGTCCTTACAAACGTGCCACGCCCACTTGTTGATGACACTGAAATTTCGGACCCGTCATTCGGAAATGAAGATGACTTGAGAAAATGCTATCTGCGCATTACTCAACTACAGGAACATTTCTGGTGCAGACGGACAATGGAATACTTGACTAACTTACGTGAACACCACAAAATCCACGGTGAAACGGACAATGACATTCGAATCGGTGATGTTGTGCTTGTACACAGCGACACCTCACGCCGAATCAACTGGGAATAAGCCACCGTAGAAAAGCTAAACTACGGAAACGACGGCATCATTCGTTCTGCAGGAATCAGAACTGCTAATGGACATACAATCGTCGATCGTCCCATCATCAAGCTGTACCCACTGGAAATCAACGCCAACACAACACAACAAGCTACAGAGAACAACGATCACGTAAACACAACAGGTAACCAGGCAACCAGCAGCGAGAGGCCACCGACCAGAACTGCAGCCGCCATCGCCCGTTGCAGAATTCAAGATTTAAACGATGTGTGAACTCTTGTTGCTGAACTCGTATATATCGGACTATATACGGCGATATAGATTTACATATGGTTAATAATCACTTTAGGCATGTTACACGCCGGTGTGATGCTAACATGTTGACGATAAATATTGCCAAAACAAGTTATGTAGTTTTTCACAGCAGGCGTAAACTGTTATCAATCAAAGGTGTTCTGTCTGTGAAAATAGTACAATACACGAGGCTTTACAGGCATCTTTTGTTGGAGTGATAATTGATAATCATCTCACATGGAAAGCACACATTAACGAAGTAAATAAATGTATACGGAAAAAAGTTGGAATGCTTTTCAAATTAAGAAATTATGTACCAAGAAATATTATGGTTTCACTATATAATGCTTTTATTTTGCCGAATATAACATATGGACTTGAAGTCTGGGGTAGTACGTTTTTATCGCACCTAAAGCCTATTCATATTGCTCAAAAAATGTGTGTACGAGCAATTACTTTCTCTGGGTTCCAGGAACCCTCTTCACCCTTATTCTGAACCTTAGGAATACTAGATGTGTATAAACTCCACAAATTACTTGTTTGTATATTTATTTTCGATTTAAAACATCAGAATGTTCCTGTCTTTCTGAATGAATATTTTGAGACGGTTGATCACTGTTATGACACTAGATTCAAACTTGATGCCTATCTACCCTTGCTCAAAATGCGCACCACTGCAGGCCAGTTTGCGGTTTCTTACATCGGTGCAACTTTTTGGAATACTATACCGCATACCGTTAAGATGAGCACATCAAAAAATCAGTTTAGAAGATCATTAAGACAACTTTTGTTACAAGACTACAAAGTTATGTAAAAGTTTTTTTTTCTCTTCTGTTGTTTAATATAACTCACTGAGCGCTTTTAAATATCTAAATATGAAATGTAAACTTTAGAGATGGAGCCGGACTCGATTAGCTGATAGCTATTTTTCTGGCTCCAAAAATTGTCATTTTGCTACTTGTTATGTCATCTGTAAATTGACTTTGTACGATTGTAAATGACAATAAACTATAACTAAACTATAAATATATATCGGACTTATTTACTCAACATCATTCCATAGAATGGGAATTCTTTTTCATTTATTACACATTTCACTGCCAAGTTTACTACTTAGTATTTTACGTTTCATTGAGATTTTGCAATCATTTGGAACACTGCTAAATTTCCCGCCGGGGAGAATGTTAGGAAATATATTCTTGTATTACGTCATTATTAGTACAGTGTCTTACTATAGATACTCTGATAGCATTCCTTCAAGACTAAGCTTTGAGGCACCGCTTCCTATCACTGTTTATTTTACCAACCAGAGATTCCATCTGCTAAGACAATATGTCTAATCCATCATGTGCCTTTCTCGTGACTCATAAACACTTTTCCCGCCAAAAGTGCTTTATCTACGGGAACCTCGCCTTCCCTAATCAGAGACTTTTCCACCCTCAACAGAGACACTTCACGTCACTGGACTCTATGTGCGGTCTCTCACTGTCTATTATATTAGCATAGAATAAAGTAGTCATTTATAGTATTAGACGACTTCGTCTCCCGACTGCTTACTCCGACCTGGTCATATTCCACACAGTATTATGAAAATCTCAGGCTGTCAAAAGATAGAGGAGGTGGATTTTTAGCGCTCTCAATATTAAGACAAATTCCGGAGCTTCTGAATTCATAAGAAAACTAATCGATCGGGGTGACACGAGGGGGGTGGCAGAGCCCGACCACATGAGTTCTACATTGTGTCCTGAAGATGTGTTACGATTGAGAGTGCTGGCCGAGGAGCTGGCACCAAGTGACATGGGACGACTAAGAGATGAACTGACACTCTTACGACATGACGCTAGCGGTAATGCATGTAAAATACAAGTTATCGAAAAAAGAATCGATGAATGTAATAATGAAAACCCTGACTTTAGACCTTTTGTTGGTGAATTAAGGATTGTGAATAAGTATCTTAAACGGGTAACTCTCGGTAGGGCCCTACCGAGAAAAATCAATAAAAATGGCCGGAGCAAAACAGAGCTATATGGTTTCTTTATAAACAAAAAGTAGCAATTTACAACAGCTGGTTGAACACCTCCAAAAATAGAACGTCCACACCAAATAATGTAAACAATGATTGCACAGTCACTTTACGAATACAATATTCACGGTATACTTTCATACGATAGATCTTATCATTTTTTCCATAGGTTAATTTTGAACATAGATTTTTTCGAAGTCTTACTGGAGCAGAGATGCAGCGCTTTGGATTTGTACTAACCGTGATGACGTTGCCAGGCGATCGACACTCCTTAGTTCTCATGGCGTACGTTTCTCGTCCGAAAACGAAGTGTTTGTCATGGTATTCAGCGCGTTTATTAAGGATTTAACATAGTGCGTATCATGACAGTAACAAGAGTTATCCGCATCTTTGTACACCGGTTAAACGATGCAGAAATCAAACTAGTAGTTTTTCTGCCACAGGATCAATTATCGGGGTCTTCCTCGGCTCATAGTGTACATCACTCTAACAGGGAGTTTTGATGGCAGTCGTGTTTGCCTTGATATTGAAGCAGTGCTTTGTCAAAACGTTGTCCTAGAAATACCGCATTTCAGGAAAGAACGGCAAAAAATCAAAACAGTTCTGGGAGAACAGTAAATTCGCGCCTAATAGTCATGTCCAAATTTATCGACTTTTGTTATTTCAATGGACGACGTTGGACATTTACAACGATGCTTAACGGCAAAGTCGTCCACCAAATTTTGTAGAGCTTTTGTCGTATAAACAATCCTTTCCTTTTTACCTCCATGCTCGACCTTAGTTCAGCGAGGCAGGGCTGTATGTCCATTATAAAACGTAGTTTACCACGATTCTTGGATGTTGCTTGTAATTTTCTTTTCAAATTTCATTGTCTCATGAACTCGGCGCTGTCGGATGGGACGGTACCGACGACGATTCCACCCCGGCTCCGATTCCAAGTTTTATGGTGACCGAAATGAAATGTGGCGTCGATTTGTTGTCTTATGACTATTTCAAAAAGTTTCTGAAAAACACTTATTTTAGAAATCAAAACTGCTAATATTTAATCACTAAAAATCAAAATAAAGTGATCATGGGAATTTTCGGAGCATCTGTTTCAATTTTCATCCCTCCTTATAAAATGGTGAGTTCTAGTATTTCGCTACTTTGAACGATCCCGCCAAAATCAAATGCACTTGCACTTCTACACTATCGACGCAGTCACAATATCGATACCAGTACATTTCAAACGTGTGGTAGTCAGAGTCAGACTGCTTATCACACTGTGTCAGCTGGCTTTATGAAGATAGCGGTCACTGGTGAGCAGGAGGTAGCCCCGGGAATTTTCTTTGCCAGGAATGAAAAGTAGCCAACTGTGAGGGGGATCAAGCGCGGACATTTGAGTACACCTTTGGGGACTGTTCAGTACGGCCACGGTGACCTCAGCTGCCGCCGGCGACGTTTGTCAACTCGGATTGGAGTGACGACCGAACATGCTGAAGGCGATAGTAGACGTCCAAAAATCCAGATTTTGTCAGCACATGGGATTCTGGAGGCCACTTGCTTTTGAATTATGACTTTGTTCGCTCTGTGAATGGAGGTAGCAGAGTCCCTGCTACCTCCGTGCTCTGTGTTACATATGCATGCACGGCTTAGGTCGGGAAAGAACATGTATAACACTTTTAGAAACAGCTGAGCGATCGTAAAGACGTTGAAAAGAGGGTAAAACTTGAAATTTGAAAAGAAGGAAGATATACAGACAGTGTAGACAAAGCGAGAGATCACGCCAGAATTTGTGCTTGTACTTGTCCGTGGCCTCCACCTGAACATAACGGACTTTTATGTCAGGCATAAATGACAGTAGGCCTTCAAAGCTACCTGTCTATAAAATGTACGGCTCAGGTATAGTCGGGTCGGAAGGTAGGGTTCCCATGCACCCCATGGATGTATTTTTTTAACCTACATTTTTGTAATCCTTAGGGTCTATATTTAATGAATTTTGATGTT
>LD349543.1:423096-446512 GCA_001465055.1 Ptychodera flava
ACACATACTTTTAATGTTGTTTTTCTTGTTTATTGTACTGAGTTCTTCCAAAAAATATATAAATACCTTATGAAAAATTGTTTGGAGGAACGGGAACTTAATTATTGTGTGTGAAATTTCGCAAATTTTACGATTTACGGCCAATGACCGATATAAAGTCTAATCGACGTTCGAATATTAATTAATCCCTATTAAGTTATATATCAATGAAAAGGCCATGATCTTGGCTTTCTAAAAATGTAACGTTTATAGTGTTTTATTGTTTCTGTTTCCGTCGAGCGGTAGATACGTGACCCCTACCCCATTGTTGAAATCCAAGATGGCGGCCAAGATGGCGGCAAAGATGGCGCCAAATGAACCCCATGGGACACGATTTGATTTTGGGAACATCAAAATTCATTAAATATAGACCCTGAGGATTACAAAAATGTAGGTTAAAAAAATACATCCATGGGGTGCATGGGAACCCTACCTTCCGACCCGACTAATAATAGAGAGGCCTGCCACCCAATGGGCCTGGTTTCTGGCATCCCTTTGTTTGTCACTGGATCATATAACTGTATACGTTTGATATCATTGGCCGCCATCCTGATTTTACTATGCCTTTCATTCCTAATCTCACCGGCTCTATGTACAAACTGTAAGAAATGTGCTTGCTCAGACTCCTGTCTATTGTCAAACATGTCCTTCTAATCTTCAAAGCTTAGGTATTTACAAATAAAAACATCTTTTATCCCCTTATTTTTCCTTGCATTGAAGTTGGGATACGAAAGGCATCAACTTTCGAACGAATGCCGACGAATTCGAGAATAGGTACTCCATTCAACTTATCTCTAAATTAACCTATCACCTTTTTTATTACTCTTTTAGATCGTGGAGCCTTTCATCCCACTACTATCATATATCAACTCCTACCCGTTCTGTTCCACATCTTTTCGAAATATGTCATTGAAAGTTATATCAGGGGAGGGGAGAGGTACGCTTTATATGAAACTATCAGTATGTGCGTTGTTTAACCTTCGCTTTTGAAAGTAATTATAATGCGTGTTATACATAAGCAGCTTAGAGTTCGAGCACTGCGGCGCCAATGAAAACTGGCTTTACATACCAATGTTCCACCTTTATTAGTTCAAGTAAAGCACTGTCGCAGAAATAACCATCCTCTTCCCTAGTAATGTGCGTTATATGTTTCATCTTTGGATTATACTTCGGGATTTTTTTACGATTGAAAACTAGCCGTAATTTTTACGAATGAGCACAAAAGTTTTAATTCTCTGCACTTCCTGACATCTATTATTATGCCAAACATCGCGTTATTTGTCAGTTTACTGAAATTTTTTTCAAAGTCTGTATTTCCCTTTACTCTCATTTGTGTATTACAGTCAATATATTCAGCAAGACACGGCTTCTCTTAGAAGGCAAGCACCCGATGAATCTTCTTCAGTCGCATTGCCATTCGGAGAATTTAAGTAACCTGTAATATAAGACATATTTCTCTCTGTCCACAACATTCATGATCAGTAGAGTGCCCTGGCCTGGAAACTCATAGTGATGTGGCACGAAAGGTAGATCACTATGTTCTTCATTTAATTCTACTGGGTATTCTAGGTCGACTCCTACACTTCAAATTTTTCTGGTTTTGCTTGCCAGCTAAATTCAAGCCGAAAATAAACCGGCTTGTTTGTCAATAAACGGACTGTCTCAAGGTCTGTATTTTGGCTTATTTATTGCTTCCTGGCATGCCAAGTCTGGTTTTTGTGCATGCCAGTTTGGTTTTCAATACTGGTCTACGGGCAAGCAAAGCTAAGAAATTTATGGTTTTTATGCAAGCTACCTCTGAACATGATACGGCATACATACATGCCATTGCAAGATCACTTCAGATTGCCAGTAAGCCAGTTAGTACTGAACAATATGGTTTACAGGCAATCCACTACAGTATGAACTAGGCTTGCTAGCAAGCCATGTTTAAGATACTGTGGCTTGCTGGTATACCAGAGAATGCTGAAAAGTGGCTTATTCACAAACCTATATCACACTTCTCTGGCTAAACAGTAAGCCAATTCTGGTTCCACCTGGTTTGAAGATGAGCCAATGTTAGTGCACTGTAGCTTGCCGACAAACCAATTTCTGACTAATTCTTGTTTAAAGGCAAGCCACTTTGAGATTTCCTCTGGTTTACAAATAAGTCATTATAAGCTGGCTTTCAGGCATGCCACTCCAGGGCTATTGTATGGCTTCCTGACTAACCAGTTCAATATGAATCGTATTGTTGGGGAGGGGGCTGGGGATGGGGATGGGATGGAGAAGAGCCTATTAGGTCCTCTGTGTGATGAAGTCACACTAGGTAGGATTGTACCACATTTGAAACACAGACAACAGCTGATGTAGTGAGAAATCCTGCAGACTACATAAAAAAGAACAATCAAAGTATTACAATTAATGTCAGACTAAAATTTATTGCAATTTGACAAGAAATGAAACATTAATTGTTGCAACATAATCAAATGCAATACTTACATGTGCATACTCACTAAAAATTACTTTATTTAGAATGCAAATTCACATTGATAAAGTAATTTGATGGTATAACATTTACCTCATGCATCTGATGCCAAATTGCTAGCAGTTTCACTGGGAAACTCCGGCATACTACAGACCACTCATAACTACAAGCTCATTTACCTTGTATCCCAGCTTAATCTTTGCTGATTGCTAGAAGTCTGTACAAATTGACTTGTTCCATTCACAATCTGATGTAGTCGAAGTTTGAAACCCTAGATAACTAAGCAGATCCAGCACAACATTTTGTCTTTCCATGCTGCAGAATATAAAACCTTAAAGAAACAACACTCACTGCTTGCCCCTTCCTAGACTAGCACACCTAAGCAGGGCTACTTTGCATCTGTGCCTGGCAATGTGAGCTCACCCGTATTTGACTGCAGAAAAACAATTAAGGAAACATAAAGAGTGTACTAACTCCATAAGTTTGACTGGAGAAAAATATGATTTACGGAACGGCGATTTGATAGAATAAAAATAACATTATGGAAATTCAGCTGGTCAAATTGCCAGAGTATTTTTTCGACAGTAAAAAGGCCTTAATTCTTTCCTTGTGCACAAATAACCTGAAATGACTGTTCAGAGTAAAGTCTCTAAACATGAAAAGTGATTGCTCTCAAAAGCATTGCCATTGTCATAGGCCTTGCTCCATCACTAAAATGGCAATAATGAGTAAAACTATGGTTTGATGTCACAATGATGAATTTCAATTCCAGAACATCAAAACGAACTTAATCAAGGGCAAAATATATTAGAGTCTTACTGCAATATCCTTTTGAGACTTGCAAACAAGTTGGAAAGAACTTTGAGAAAGCATTTTAAACTGTGGCTATGCAACAACCATCATTGCTGACATACTCTACATATATGATGAAATTCGAAACATGAAAATTAGGCTCCATCAAATGTAATTTTTGGCTACTTTTTCAGTATTTCAGTACTGTTTATCAACTAATGTTTCTTGGCCTTCCTACAGCATACTAGAATGCCAAGTATTATGCTTGTAAACATAGCCTTTAATTTTTTTTAACATGCAACTTTATTTGAAAAGAAAAAGCAAAGAAAAGTTACAAAACAGAAGCAAGACAACCCCAACTCCTCTGGAATGTACTAATTGCATTTGTCATCGTAGCCTTTTTGTGTTGGGACTCATACTCGTACCTAAAATTATTTAACCATTCCACTTGCCTAGGTAAACTTTTGCGGCATTTACAATGGAAAATATATCTTTTAGTAAAAATAATTAAAACATTTTCAATAGCTTTAAACTCTGGGTTACCGAGTAAAATATCAACTTTAGCTAACCCATGGAAAATTCCACTTTGTGTTCTTAATAAATGAATTATGTCATTCCAAAATTGATAACTAATTGTACACTCATAGAACAAATGTTCAATCGTTTCAATTTCTCTCTCACAAAACCCACAAAGATCCGAATCAGAGATCTTTCCGAGAAAAAGAAATCTTTGTGTGGGAATAATCCTATGTAGAAATTTAAATTGAAAATTGCTGAGAGAAAAATCATTGGTCACTTGAAACGGCAATTTAAAGAAGATACTAAATGTATCTGTCCTAATTTCATTCCGTTCACACCATTTTCTTACAGCTTTGAACTACTTATTTTTACTTAAAAGTTTTTTACTAAGTAATTCGTATGTATTTTTACATATTGCTCTTCCTGGCTGCGGTAAAAAAACGTAATTTTAAAATATTCAAATTTTTAATATTCTCCTTGATTATTCTTTTCCAATGTCTAGGTATTGCTGAGATTAACCCATAGTAAGCAATGTAGTCTATAGGTACATGATAAATAGTCTTAAATTCTCTATAACTTAAAAATTACCATCAGCCCGATTAACAAAGTTGTGTACAAAAATAACCCGCTGATCATACAAAGCTTTTATAAACACAATGTTTTTTGCCATTCTTATGGAGGGGTGAAACCAGACGACTTGATTATAATAATATGTAGGGTTATTCGGTCCTGTAGTCAGTCTTGCCCAGCTGTCGAATACATCGCTCCAGAAGGCATTTGAAGAAAAATTGACTGCCGAGAAAGACATTATGTGCTCTGTTCCAAAGTAGAATAATAAATTCACATCTACTTTTTAACGAACTACAAAACAGCGTTTTCCATTTACTGGAACAAGTATGGTCAAGTAAATTGTAAATCCATCTTGCTTTGAGGGAGTGTGCAAAAGACTTGATATCAGTCATTCTTAATCCACCATCCCTGATATCAGATTGAATTCTCCTCCGACTAATATTGTCTGGTTTCCCGTTCCAAAGAAATAAAAAAAAAAGATATTTTCTAAATCGTTAACTTGCTTCTCTGAAAGACTTGGAAGAACTGACATGATATGAACTAACTTTGGCAGAGCTAGAGTATTAATTACCGTATTTTTTCCCAAAGAGTAAGGGGTCGCTTATCCCAGGTGTGAATAAAATTCTTAATATTTTCTATTTGTGGGTTATAATTAAGATCCTCCATGTCATTCAAATCAACATTAAATTTTACTCCGAGTACAGTGGACGGCTCGTCAATCCAACATAGTGTTTTTTCGGGAAGTAAAATCCTGCCACAGTGGCACGAAGAACTAATCCGGATCACTTTAGTTTTGTCATTATTTGGGTTCAGTCCAGACACGTCTGCAAATCTATCTAATGTAATCAAAGTTTCTTGCAATGTTTGTACTGAACCGTCCAGAAACATAAACATATCATCGGCATACTGGCCAAGTAAATACTCTTTCTCGTTTACAGAGATACCAGCAATTCACTTATTTGATTTACAAGCTAGAGCCAAAATTTCAACTGCTACCAACAACAAACAAGGCGAAAAAGGGTCACCCTATCTAACCCCCCTTTCGAGGTTGAAAAATGGTGAGAAGTCGCTGTTATTCAAAACACAGCTTGAAATACTGGAATAAAAAATTGATATCCACTTAAAAAACGAATCTCCAAAGTTAAAAGCCAGAAGTAATTCTCTGATATAGTCCCAGTCCACAGTATCGAATGCTTTTCCAAAATCCAACAAAAGTAACATTCCTGGAATTTTGTGAGATTTAGTATGAGCCAGCATATCATAAATTAATCTAGTATTTTCCCCAATGAAACGGCCTTTCAAAAATCCCTTCTGATCCTCACTAATAATACTTGGTAAAACCTTTTTCATACGGTGGGCAAGGGCAGCAGATCCAATTTTGTAGTCTGTATTTTACAGAGTAATTGGGCGCCAGTTTTTAATGTAAAATCTACTTTTGTTTGACTTTGGAATACAGGTAATTACACCTTGTTTCTGTGTATGAGACAAGCTACCAGACGAGTAAGCTTCATTTAAACCTATAACTAGAAAACTACCCAAGAACTGCCCAGAAATATTTGTTAAATTGAACGGTGAAACGTCATTACCAGGTGATTTCCCATTTTCCATCTGTTTCAAGGCATTGGCACATTTTTGTAATGAAAAAGAGCCCCCAAGTCCATTTTTCTGATCTTCTGACAATTTTGGTATTGGACAATCGTGAATCATTTGAAAATCCCTGTCACGCCGTATACTTTTTTGTCTGGTAAAGTTTAGAGTAAAATAGCTAAACTTGTTGCAGAATTTCCTTCTGATTGGTGGTTGTGTCGCCGTTATCTTTTATAATTTTACCCATCGTTCTGTTCATTGAACGACGTTTCTCAAGAGCACAGAAATACTTCGAGGGTTTTTCACCATACAATGACCAATTTGCCTTGGAGCGAATTAGAGCACCATGAGTTTTACTTAATCTCAACTGTTCAAGTTCGTCTCGTTTCTCTTCGTATTCATTAATCTTATTTATATCTTTCAAGTTATGACATTCATTGTGTAGCCGTTCAATTTGTGTTTCAAGTTGGCGTTCTTTTTCACAGAAGCGTTTTTTCCGTCTAGCAGCAAATTGAATTGTCATACCTCGTATTTTAATTTTAAGTGTCTCCCAAAACAACTGGTCACTTATTGAATAATGAACTGTCCAAGGGTCATAATCTGATGAACTCGGGGAGACATTATAGTCGTTTACTGTTTCCTTAAGCACATTTCTAACAGAATTTACATAATTTAGGTCCCTTAAAAGATCATTATTAAATTTCCAGAACCCTTTCCCTCTCTGTATATTGCACAACTGAACGTTCAGGCGGATCATTGAATGGTCTGACCTGTAACCCTGGGCAATGGTTGATTTTTTCACCATTGATGCAATATCAGGGGTGACTAAATGTAGTCGAGCCTACTTTGTTTAAAAGGTGTTCTCTTATACCACGTGAAACCAAGGGCGTTGGAATAAAGTTCTCTCCAAATATCGACTAAACTGTATTCCTCAATCCATTAATCTATTTCTAATTTTGCGGCTTGATTATTACGATGACTGTATCCATGGGTATCACCCTCATAATTTCTAACAACGTTCCACAGATAACACAGGATTCATTGTTGATCTCGTCTAAAAGTTTACGAATCTCTCGAAAAAACTCAGGTTTATCCTCATTTTGGCCATAAAGATTCACTAAATTAAAGCGTTTGTCAGACATTGACATATCTAAAATAATGTAACGGCCTTCATTATCTAGTATAGTCTTGTGAATCGTGTAGTCGATATGGCATGAACAGGACACCAACACCCCGTTTATTTTTAGCTTGTGCATTTGGATTCATTACACATGCACCGCCCCATTCAATTTGCCACCTGTTTAAATCGGGTTCACTACAGTAAGTTTCTTGGAGGCAGACGATCGTACATTTTTTCTTACATAACAATGAAAAGACATTTTTCCATTTTTTGAAATCTGCCAGGCCGTTTACATTGAAGGAAATAATCTCAATACTCGCTGAAAGATCTTATATTGAACGAGAAAACAAGATACATTCTCTCTTTTGAAACTTTACCCGTATAGACAAATTTGATCATTATTTCGACTCTATTTTGAAGCAGAGGATTTGGCAAAGACATGACCAAAGAAGCAACGAGGAAAAACATCGAACAGCGCAAAACAGCAGGTGCAGGAAAAAATAAAACAACAACTGGCGCCCCACAAAAATCAAAAACACTTCAAAAAAGCTGGCCCTGAAAGGAAACATCAAAACATCTACGGCACACGTCGACTGGTGATTAGGGTGATGCACAGTCCGTATACAGAATAGCTCTACTTTCCTTGCTTTTCATGACGTACACAATCCCATTTCTGGTGTATGCTCGGAACCATTTGTTCGTTTTGACGAATTTTCTAGCTTCACTGAAGATACGGGAGTTCTGTTTGATCAAGCTCTCGTTGATGTAGATCTGCACGGATGACATGTGGAGTCCGAAGTCTGTAGGTTTAATATTCCTAAGTTTCTTGCTCGCACGTAAATAACTATGAGCCATGAACTGGGATTTCCATTTAACCATAATAAAGGGGACACCAAGGTTCTTGCGAAGGAGGGTATGACAGTGATCTATGTCTCGTGGGTTTACATTGATACCTACGGCTTGCCCGATTTTCATGAATTGGTCAATGATGTTCTCGAAAGATGGAACTTCTCCGTGCAGACCATGAATTTCGTAGCAGTATCGTCTTGTATATTGTTCCACATTATTTCTTGCAGAATTTACATCCTCTATCTGCTCCTTCACACGGCCCAACTCACTTTCCAAAACAAAAATACGTTTATCATGGCCACTGACTGTTTCATCTATATATGAGAGAGATTTTCTCATGTCTTGCATTTCAATTCTAATCTCAGAGGTGCTAGTTTCAATTTTATCTTTGAGTTTCTCATACAGTTCTGTCAACGACATCTCACCTTGCTGACGTGTCACACCTGGTGAGGCCATCTTTCGTCTTTTGTCGTACGGACTGTTGTCGACAGAGGAACAGGAAG
The DNA here is from genome assembly GCA_001465055.1 of Ptychodera flava. Lineage (NCBI taxonomy): Eukaryota > Metazoa > Hemichordata > Enteropneusta > Ptychoderidae > Ptychodera > Ptychodera flava. Next base: position 431,543 of record LD349543.1, read on the forward strand.
TTGAAAAGGCAACTTTCCGGCCTTTATTTCTCCGTTTTACCATCAATACGGCACCCCTACTTGAGCTTCATCAAAACAGAATGTTTACAAACGCGAAATAACAGTCGACGTCCACCGCATTGCTTGAAAATTACGAAAAACACAGGAGCTTCTCAAAACATGGTGCGTCTGACATCGTGGCATTGAGGGCGCCCCATAGCCTTTATATTTATTATGAACATCTTTATAACTGACAAATCAGGGGTTTCACTAAGTTTTGAAACAGGGGGCCAAATGAAAATTACAGGCGGCCAAGCCGTACCAACGTCCAAGCATGAGGATGTTTGGATATGGCAGCCCCCCCCCCCGACACGGTTCCAAATTAGCTATAATAACTCAACAAAACGGTACATCAATCACACATGATAACTTTATTTAAAACAGTATTTGCATTTTTCAAACGATCAGAGACACCAGTATAGATAGCCTGAATCAAGGTGCCGCTACTTTCAAATCATGAATGACTGTTGTAAAAAAGTGTTCGTTTTATGTTGAAAGCATGGGTCCCTTCGGAAACCACACTCAAAAATGCATAGGAGATCATCTTTGACGCAAATAGCATAGAAAATATGAATTCAGAGATGTATTTGGAGCCATCGATGTTGGTTTTTTGAAAGAATTATTGTGGCTTTTGGTGCGCGAAATCCGTCTCGAACTTGGCGATATATGTGTACAGTGGCTGGTAATTCAATTTCCCTACTTCCTGCATTGCCGTGTACGGTGTATGAAACCACAAACAACTGTGCTACAGCACAGTCTCTCCGGACCGTGGCTACAGCCTACCACTCAACGTCACAGTCTGCTAAAGTTTACACCTTCAATTTATTCTGTTTTGATATTTATATGCCCACAGAGTTGAAGCAAGTCAAACGTTTGGCTCTCAGTCATTAAAATCCAAGAACGAACGCAAACGTTGACTACATTGACAAGCAAGCCGATGTTTAACACAATCCGCGGCCACGGATAGCTGTGGGCGATTGCTGATGCATTCAGAAGAAACCTTTCCTGAGAGATATTCATAAAACGCCGCATAAGTATCAAAATGATCTGAGAAATTGCCATCGACTGTACCCTTCTTGATCAACCAACCCGTCTAACTGTTTCCATTTCGACCGAACTGAGTAACTTCAACTACATATGGCCGACATTATGTTGCGTTACTGCACATGCTCAATGACCCCTAACCTACAGATGGGTTCCGTGCTGTATAGCTGTACAAGTATCGCACGATACACGAATGCGAACGAATGAACACAAAATTTTTACTGAAAACCCCGCAAAAGTGTTGAAAACAAGTAATTCAGCATTAAGGATACAGATCATTGTAAACTTTTACCGATATGCTGTATTTGTTACCAGCTATTCATTCCTGTAAGCGGCACAACATTTACATGATTTTCAGGTAATTACAGGCGGCCGTGATCGCCTTACAGCCGGCCATATGGCCGGTAGCCGGCTTTTAACGAAACCCCTGCAAATGAACTCTCATCCCGCGCTGAATGAAATTTTCCACAATAATAATGCCACATGTAGAATAGACTGCCGTGAGAAGCTAAACATTAGGGATTTCATCATGCTTCAATGACTTGAATGGGAAGCTGCAGTAGATGTGCAGAACATAAATGCTGGAAAAAATCCCCTAAATTGTGGCTAATTGAGATAAGAATAACAGTACTGAGCCATAATCTACCAACTTAACACAGGATTCAAGTATACCCGTGTTTTGGCATATCTTAATCACTGAGAATACGTCATCTTAAAAGGTAGTAGTACAAGGATCATTTTGCGCGGAAAAGCTAATGTCGGGGATTGGTTTGAAGTAAAATATGAGTCAGAATCTATCACAAATCCTTAACGTGCACATGGAACCTTTCAAATCTTAGCACACGGCTTTGCCAACATGCTAGCAAAGGTTTGAGAAGCACATCCTTGTACCAGCTATGTACTTGACAGAACTTTAGCAGCCATAAGTTGTACACATCCCTAGTATGGGGATGTGTGCTGTAGGCATTTAATACGTCAAGCACTATATACATATACCAGAAGTGCTTTTCACATCCCTATACCAGGGCATGTGTTTGGCATTTGTGGCACAGTGATGAACGCATCCACATACCAGGCCTGTGAAAATTTCCAGCCCTTTTTCACCCTAGTCACATACATACTTACCTTCCTGTACTAGTCTTATTGTGAACATGCAGTGCTGTTGTGGCTATGCACACATTCATGTACCTGCTATGTTGGAATTTCCCCAATACAGAAGTTGTATACATTGGTGGTACAGGGCTGACTGAGAAGCAGATGGTAACGCTGAGTTTTTCAAACCCATGTTGCATGTACTATTTGAACAACGTTTGTACAGAACTGTTGAAACACAAGGTACATGGATGTGAAATGCAGGTGTCGCATGTAATTTTCTGACTATGCTGTACTGGGGAGATCTTTGTAATAGCTGGTAGTCTCTGTAGTTCCTCAGGCTAGTACAGGTATGTGCACATCCCTGAACCAGCCCTCAGAAGGTATATGGAAGTCCTTGAACTGAATCTTACAGAAATCAGTTATGGCATATTTAAAGCTCCATTAACTGTAACTTTTAGCAGTTTCCTTTTAGTTTTTCTTTTGTGTACGTATTGCAGTTTCTTGTTCTACTTCTTAAGGCACAAAAAATATCCAGCATTTAGGTCATCACCCTGGTTCATATGTGTATATTTAGCATTGTTATTGTTGAAAATTGAATTTCAGTCTTGAATAGAATTCATTTGTCAACAATATCAGTTGTTGTTAAACATGTAACACAGTATGTTGTCAAGCAGAATGTTGGTATTCAAGGCAAAAGATATACATGCTAGCACCAAATTAAGAGATATAGATGTCGAAATCCTGGAAGAAGTGACTGAAAGAGAGAGACGGCTTTTTGTGCAAGCATCAGCGTCATCTATTAAATTCTCGGATTATTATGAACCCAGCCCCGAACAGAAAAAATATGAAATTGTCTATTTTGCTGATAGATTAATCATAGGATGGTTTGTTCTTTGCTAGGCTGCTAGCCTGCAAGCCCTAGTCTCACAGCAGATCGATACAAAAGCTAGTGGGCGAGTTATTGAAATTGACTTTATTGTCGTCCCTATCTGTTGTCCAAATGCGCATTGAACTCATGTTTTCTGAGCATTTTCTCAATGGCATACAACTTTTTAAAGTCATAGACAACCTTTTCACTTATTTCTTTTGTATCTCAGAGAAGAAGTACTTTTAGACAGTCTGAGGTTTTTGCCTGTATGTATTCATCCGAGCCGCTTGAAACATAACTTAAAGTCACATCAATAGCATCTAAATGAACAATGTATTTAGTGACTGTTATGAAATCCGTTGTTTTGGTCTCATTTTATTTTTACTATTGGTTTGTTCTTGGACTTATCCTTGAAAACGCTGGAATACGTTTCTTTCAGTAAGACAGGACAACTGAGTGTCGTATCTTTTATATCTCATTCTTTTTTTCAAATCTTGTCCCGGTAAATGAATCGCAACACTTTGTCTCGGATCTGGAGACACTAGAAGGATTGAACTTTTGTGATGATTGAGATCTTGATTACGACATTCATAACTTTATAGAGATTGATGAAGAAAATCTGCGACAAATTTATGCCAACTTTTTTTCCCGCAAAATTATTTTAATGACAGAATTTGAAAATAGTTTTGTCACTACTATTCGAGTATGCTAAAATCAATTTAATATTGAAATATACTCCCTATTTTGTTGATTTTTTATATCGTCAATATAAATGTATGATATTCGAAATTAAATCCGTGATATTATTCGGGCAACCATGTTTTCTTTAACATCAAGAAATGGCCGTTAAAATGTAGGAAAAATATCATTATTCCGTTAGTTCACGTAATTATTTATATTACAATCGAACCGAATTTCAATGTCGGATGCGTTTTCTTCCCATCGTAATTCTGGATTAAAATGACACTTTCTGAGCTGTATCTTAACCGGCCAATTTCATGTTTGACATAGGGAAAAATTGGTACACGACTCAGACATATCTTATGTCATAATTGATAAGATTTATTTAAAGAATTTTGCTCTCTTTCAGGAATTGAAGAGTACAAACTTGATATCATTGCCCAAAAAGGTCGGACAACCTCGGTCGTCTTCCAAGTAAACAAATTAAGTCCCAATGCTTCCTTTGATATCAGTCTAGACGCCAGTGAGACTAATGTCAACATATACAACTGTCAATATATCGATGGCAAGCCAAGATCATGTCAGTCTTTCAGAGAAGACATTATTACGTCTTGCATACCCCCATTCTGCGTGATAATCTTCAAATCAGTAACTTGCCAAACGAAAGGACACTACCTATTCAAAACTACCATTGAGGGATGGGGTGTCATGGTGTTGGAAATCGAGCTTGATGTCAGAGGTAATCTATCTAGATGCCATGAAATTTCTGATTTCGCATTGTTGCCTCTCATCTAGTACTTGAACACAAGGACACTCAACTCTCCTATAAATAATTACTCTTGCCTCCATTCTTCAGCAAGCTTTATTTGTACTTGTATGGCAAAATTGCAGGATACTATCCTAAGGCAAATATGCCTTTATATTTTATGTTAAAAAACATGGAATTACATAGCACCTGGCATAGCAATATTGATAAATCTGTGTAAGTTTACCGATATTTTATGAAATGTCGTCTTTCGGCAACCTTCCTCATTCACAGGAATTTAATTCCTCGATAACAAAAATCTCTAAAACAATAAGGACGGTACTTGTGCCCCTTGTACTACTTTATAACAAAAATTGCATATTGTCAAAATATCCTATAATACCTATAATATGAAGAAGGCAACTTCCGGTCTCTTCAACACCACAATGTTGTATAAAATGATAAGTGCAGATGATGTTACGTCTAAGTAGTATTAACGAATTTTATATATCAATTAATGCCTTTCACCAATGTTCTTGCAGACAGTAATAACTTAACATTACAAATAGAAAATGCCACACGCAACAATGCAACGAATTTGAGCTGTCAAGCTTCAAAGTATGTTAATGACTTAGCCTGGAAATTCGATGCAAAGAAAAATACGGTTAGTTTCTTTACAAAACTGCACGCACGCGTATGTATGTATGTATGTATGTATGTATGTATGTATGTGTGTGTGTGTGTGTGTGTGTGTGTGTGTGTGTGTATATGTATGTCTGTATGTATGTATGTATGTATGTATGTATGTATGTATGTATGTATGTATGTATGTATGTATGTATGTATGTATGCAAGCATGCAAGCATGCATGCATGTATGTACGTATGGAAGGACGTACGTACGCATTTACGTACGTCTGTCAGTAAGTACGGACGGACTCAAGCATATATGAAGTGCATGTATGTTTGAGACAGTGTGCAGGGTCACGTATGTACACATAAATGTATGCATGTATGCTGTATGTATTACAACTTCCAAGTGTGCGTGCTTGTATAACGGAAACGCATTTATGTAGCGACATGCTAATCTTTTGTTGTTCTCCTTTTTCTCTTTGATATAGAATAGCACTAAGTACACCATAAACATCGACGAGGGATCATCATTGTTATCGATATCGAAGATAACTTCAGTAGATGTCCGTGACTATAGCTGTGTAGTCCGAATAGACTGCGATTTGAAAAGGGAAAAAACTGTCTTGTTGACGCTGCCAGGTTTGTTTAAGTTGTGAAATTTAGAAGTTTCTTGGATTTTTTTGTCTCTCTGTGAAAGAGGTTTACAAACAAGTGATAACCGACGGATAGACATATAGATAAGTAGCCAGGAAATAAGAGAGACATAAACGGCTAGATGAATTGGTCTGTACGTCGTAGGTGGGGAGGTTGCAACGTATGTACATTCGACTCACTGTTTTTTTACTTTTTTCTAGGCATGCTCTCCAAATAGCTCCAACGTTGTTGAGGAAATGCGTTGTCTTTTACAGAAAAGAGTCTTAATACTGACATAACAAGTCATTTCGGAATCATACGTGAGAAAACCCCCTAGCCCAAACTCTGTTGCTAGACACTCATTACAATGACAATACGAAAATGTAGACTATGTGTGCTATCCAATAAACACCGCATGGTTTGTAAATAACCAAGCGTGTTTACAAACTTGCATAGGGTGAGTAGAAACAGCCACAGTAACTTTACAATGACACCAAGAGTGCATTTAATCAGCTGTGAAATGGTTGGTCTGGCTCTGTTGGTACGTGTGCCCCTTGACATTTAAAGCATGGTCTCGTTCATTTCTTAGCTCCAAAAATCACTCAAATTTGCTGGAATTCTGTCTGTAATGGGGCTACTTCTGACTTACAGCAAAAACAGGATGGTTGGACAGTCTCATATACATTACGTTTACTTTTTTGTACGTGGCACACAAGTTTTGTAGATAACATTGTAGATAAAAAGAACTGACTCATTTGAGTGTCTAGATAGAACACACAAGGGAATTGCTAAATTACTAAGCTACTGCAGTGAACTACAATAAAACTGCTAACACTAATTAGTTTCAGCTGTAGCCAGCTGGCAGATTGGCGTGTAGTGTGATATAACTTGGCAGTTTCTGTTTCACCCGTTGCCACTTTAGTGTTAACAAGGTCAAAAAATTCTGCTTGTCCAAAGGCAAAACTAGCTCTGTCTGGGGTTGTAAATGAGAGTTTACGATTGGCACCCTGTGTTCAAGATTAAAATCCAATGTAACATTACCATGCACTGGTCCATGTACAAGTCTTGTTTATTTCAACTTCCCAAGACAAACTGTCTGCATGGGGCATACAATGTTGTCTACTTTGCCAGCTGGTTACAGCTGAAGCGCATCGGCATTCAGTATTGCGTTGAAGAACGGCTCACCATAGTTTTGTGTTATAAAATGTGGAAGGGGCTTCCCACTTTACTATCAAAAAAGTTTGTGTTGCGTTCGTGCGTGTTTCGTTCCAGATATGTATTAAATAGGATCCCTACATTACTATCCGATTGTTCGTGCTACAATAGTTTGTTTCGTTTCGGATTTGGGGAATTTAGAATTGTGTACGATGTTTTGTTTCTGTGGGGAAAGCTTATGGCGAGACGCAGTGTAAAAAACTGCCTGATGACGATTTAACTAACGTGCATTAACCAAATGGTATTGTCGGGTTTAATGGCAAACTCACAATTCCTCTAATATGAAACACTGCAACTTGGTTGAAATTTTTGCGCAACAACATTTTACCTTTTTTCAAGCTAAACATTTTCCTTCTTATTTTTAAATCATTAAAATTCACACTGATTTTCAGCTCCCCACACTCATCGTGATAAGTTGTTTTATTCATCTTCAAAGATATAACTGGAAGTATTGGTCCTAGAGAATTGATGACAACTAAAGCAACTGATGATTCGAAGTCGAAATCGGCATACTCAGAAACCAACACAGCAGAGTATTGTCAAGGTATTTTATAACATTTTAGGCAACTCTAATAATCAGTCGAAAGTATCAAATGCTAGCAGGTAGGCGGACAAGTAGACAGATAAAAAGTCTTAGAAGAGCTAGAGCTGGAAAGACAGGTAGAACAATAGAATCAAGGGTATTTGAACATAAATGATAGAAAAACCACAAAAACCAGGAACACTGGCAGTCGGAGCAGAAAGCAGGTGTCTGACAAACAAATCATATGAATACAAAGGGAAAGATTTTTTGAAGGAAAACAGGAGCTTAGTCACTGATACAAAAAAAATGATGAAACAGAAGCAAACTTTAGGTCAGGCCTCTGCGAACAAACAAAATATGTGGAAAAATATTGATCTCATCGACACAATTGAGCAAGATCATGGCAAACGCAAAATTGATTTAGTTATTAAGTTCGATTGTAAGTTTATAGGTGCTGTTATAAACATACATGAAAGTGTTCATGTGCGAAGAGCTTTTAAACATTTTAACTTGTTGGAGCCATGTTCTGCGAAACAGCGCCCTGTTGAAATTGTCAAATGCATCAGTCCTTGCAAACGGTGTCCGAGACGACTAAATTCATTATTTCAGTGACTACTTGAGAGATAGAATGTGATGGGCATATTTCTTGACGTGGCATACCTAGCCGCTTGCTTTCTGTGTGAATATAACATGTTCTCACTTTGCAAAGTTTTATTTTCAGTTTAATTTAAACAATTTGGTTTCAGGTATTTCACAGAATATTTCCCATACAATGTATCTAATGTACTACTGAACCATGACCTAATTTTGCATATCTGTCACACTGATACATCTGGCATCAGGCTTCCACAAGTGTATCTTACAGTTTTCGTTTTATCATGACTCCTGCTAGCAAATGCTTGACTCTGTGATGCTTCTCCCGACTTACATAATTTTAATTTCCCAATTAAATAAAAATGAATGATCATGCTCTTTGGTTAAAAATTAAAAAGTTTAAACCCCGTTTTATACATTCAAGTATCGGAGCTCATTGATATCCGTTAAATTCCTCGCAATTTACTGAGATAACTGTCAGTGAAAACTAACGAACATCAGTTTTCTCATGCAACTAGATATTTTAGAATCGCCTCAATTTACAAGAGTGTTTGAGAATTCCTAAAAGGAACTACCTTCGAATATTTGCAGGTGGATCAGTTGGTGCGTCTCTTCGACCTTTTCCCTTTCTGTCGACGATTTTCTTTTGTGCCGTATTATGGAAGTGTGAGTTGGTGTAATTACCTGCAATCTGGTAAGAAAAAAGTATCATAAGTTGGCTGCAATAACGAGCACCAGTCATCATAAACGTAATCGAGTTGAAAGTTCATACAGTTGTGTAAAACAAGAATTGAACTTGCAAAAGACTTTGTTACTGCCTACAAATACATCAATCAATGTAATTTGCTTTAGTAAGTGCCGACTGTTAATTCACTGAGTCAATATCATAGGAACGTATACATATATATTCAAAATCTCTCTCTCTCTCTCTCTCTCTCTCTCTCTCTCTCTCTCTCTCTCTCTCTCTCTCTCTCTCTCTCTCTCTCAATATCCGTTCTCACACAGTAGTTAATGACAGTAAAGGAGCAAAAGTAATAAAAATATGCACATGCATCCGGAAGCTTCTACTCTAAACCTTAAAAATAAAATGTCGACGTTCGGCAAGTGTTTAGAAAGGCAAAAACCAAGCCCTGGGATAAAAACGGTTGTACGCCATTGAAACTAGCAGAGAGCGTGGCTAAAAACGAAATAAAATGCATCGTAAAAGATAAAAGGTAATTCCGAGACCAAAGAAACTGTCTATTTATGCTAAATTCTTCAAAGCCGTTTTAGAAAACAACTTGTGTAAACTGGTCTCAGCTTCGAAGAAATGTAGGTTATGGTATAAATGCTTTTAACTTGAAATTCGTCTAGAAGAGGAAACAATTTCAAACTATCCTTACATCTTTTTATTTCTCAGTGCAAAACCCACTTGTCAGAATTGGTTCCAGAGAGACAATATTTCCTGCTCATCAGATTGTAAAACATAACACACCCTTGCAGTACGTCTGTGTAGAGATGCGCAATAGGCCTCGCTCTTCCATGGACTTGTAAGAGGGACGGATCTTAGGATGACATTTTAAAACCATAACGTTTGCTGAAATGCAAAATTACATTATCATTTCAAAATCATTTGCTAACATGTTTATCAAGCAGGATTTTTGTCGACAAATAGTGCGGATATGCACTCGATCTTACAATTTTTTGCAGGTTGCTGTTATCAGCGGTTCCTTCTTTTAAAACCCTGACTTCCTTATTTAGTTTTACAGTGTATCGTACATTGACTGAATTCACAGGTTTTTACTCTTCAAAAATTCAATAATATTACATCATCTTACATTTATTTATTTAATTTGCTTAGTTGATGGTTTATATGATAATCACAGATGAATACATTTAGAGCGTTTATATTTTGCATTTCTGTTTGACTTGTACTTTACGAAAGAAACTTAAGGTAAAACATTACAGGTGATGACACACTACGATTGCGGGTTTATGTAAATTCGCAAAGCGATAGACCATGACATTTCAAAAAAATGATTGAAGAGAACAGAAGTTGTTATTTTGATGGTATTTGCGTTACTATTGATGTAGAAAACAAATAAAATTTATTTTGTCCTCTGTAAAGTTTGTCGAAATAAATTTATCAGCCTTCAATATATAACACATCAAGTACAACGTCGATGTTGACAAATGGATTCCAGTCTGAACTAGAATTCAGTAATTATAAAGAATGTCACTATTTTATGCTGAAAAGACATTATGTTCTTATAAAACTACCAACATATAAATATGCATTGTTAGTGCAAAGGTAAGTCAACATGTTTACAATCATGAATTCGTGCGTAAAGCACGAGTGGTTATTTTCAATTTATGCATGATACTACGAAAACGTCTTAATGAAAGAATGTATAGCTCTGCAAAATAATACCAGACGATTTTTTTTCTGTTGCATACCATGGTCGTGTTGCACAGACTGTTATAATGACCCCATCTTAAACCCATAATGCTTGGTGCGAGTTTATATTTGTTATTTGTATTCACCGAAGCCAAGTCACAGATTGATACATGGAGACTAATATTGGAATTTAAAAGTACCAAACGCTGTCAAACACGACTCATGAAGGATCAATTTATCAGCAAAAACTCGAGGAATGATAAACACGGATTCCATCGTGCGGTAAATTCAGTAAAGCATACGGCCAGAGAGCCTATTCAGTGCGCGCGCCATCGTTGTGGAATATGATGCCTGTAGAGATTCGTACCTCTGGAAATTTTAAGTCTTTAAACGTGATTTGAAAACCTATCTTTCTAATCTGTATTATCAATGATTTGTATATATATATATATATATATATATATATATATATATATATATATATATATATATATATATATATATATATATTAAAATGTGTCTCTTTATTAGAACAATGATACAAGTTGTAAAATACTGATAAATTCAAGACACATTTCATATTCAATGTTTGTAAAAGTAAATCCCCTACAACTTAATATTTTTTCTTTATCTGAGAAATTATTAGCTCCTCTTTGAGAAGCCGGTATATATGATTTGCACAAAGTGTTTTTGTTTTATAAATTGTAAAAGCAGCAATAGAAAGTAGCAAGTTTACACCATCAAACTTGTGATAATAAATAAAGTATCCATGTATGATATGTTTTTAATGTAGTTGAATGTTAATTAACTTTAATTTGTGTGTGACATTGTTCATAAATTCCCGGAAATGTCTTACAAATTTGCATGTGAAGATAAAATGCTCGCAAGAGTCTACTTGACAACAAAATTACAATTAGCTGTATCTATTAATCTCCATTTACAAAGGTTGTAGTTATAAGGTATTTTGTTATGTGAGTGAAGAAAATTAAACAATGCCACCTTCTTGATATAAAGATACTTAACTCTAAAAGTCCAGGTCTTGCTCCAGCTTGTGTTCTTTATATTTAAATCACTCCAAAATAAAGATGCATATAATTTTTAGGTTTTCTGCTTTCAATGGCCCAATAGAAATCCTCTCATGAAAATAAAGATACATATTTTGTTTTACCGTCATAACCGTATCTGAAAATTTTTCGTTTTCTCTGAACAATTATTCTTCTATAAATATCTTTCATGAGTAACATCCATTCTCTAGGAATTGCCTTTTTCAGTATTAGCAACTGCTCAATCCAATTCCTGCTGGTTTTTAGTATGTCCTTCAAAAGCATTTAAGATAGATAATGACCATTAAAAATACATCTAGTAAGATAAACTATACCACTCTCGATCCATTCTCTAAAAAAGAGGCTAGTTTTTACGTTGAATTATTTGGTCGCTCCAAATTATGTGTTCTGCAACTACATAATGCAGATGAAATAGGGCAGAGCCAGTGAGAGACAACCTAATAAAAACGTTCAGTGACAATTGTGTCAGAAAGAACAGTGATGCATAGCTTTTCTGATAGAGTAATTATCAATCATCCCGCTGTTGGTCAACAATTGATTTGTTCTCAATTTTAATTGCTTTTTTGAAAAGTAGTACACAGAGCCGGTGTTGTAAGTTCAGTGAAATATGCAGTCATTAGCTGACACAGGTCTGTTGACATCAAATAAAATTTAGTATAACCAAAGCATAACTTTCAAATACTTTACAAGTACATCTTTTGAAGTACTGATGAAATTTGTCACTTTGACGTAAGTAGTATATATAACTTGTTTTCTGTGACACTCATTTTGTTTTTCTCCCCCCATTTCCCCCCCATGGGAAACTCCTCCATATAGCTAAAATGACACCTACGGGAATTCCCCCTTACGCGTTTGCCTATTGAGCATGGGTGGAAGAGGGAATTCCCCACTGAGTCAGATATAGTACAGAAGGGTAATCCCCGAAGGGAAATCCCAAAAGGGTAATCCCCGAAGGGGTAATCCCCTCTTACGCGTTTGCCTATTGTGGGAATCCCCCCCCCCCCACTGACATGTCTATACACACAGCCACGCTATTTATAAACACACAACATGTATAGACATGTACATGAGGGGAATTCCATGTGAGTCATCATCATCAAACTAGTCTATATAAAGGATTAGGAGAACCCTACGGAACGGAGTGTTGTCAGTCAGTTGACGGAAGCAGAACCGGAGTCCAGCTGATGTAATTATGTGAAGATATGCGGTATGACTGAGGTATATGTCGAGGGGCTTCTCGTTTTGATAGGCTTCGAGTGTTGCTTAGCAGCCTGTGATGTCATGACAGAGGTCTGTCATTCTACAGTTTTTCGGAACGGTTTTCATGAAAATCCTATCGGAACGTTTCTACAGAATTTTTTTCTGAATTTGGAGTTCCTATTGGTACGAACTTTCTCACACGATAGATAAAATTTTAGAATTTTCCTCAGAACTTAAAATATGTTGGAAGACCATTACTTCAAACAATATGAGACGTTTTAGATAAATGGTACTGATATCTAAAGTGTAAGTAGTTGTATCTTTTTTAACAAATGAAATGTTGTTGGAACTACTTTCTTCCTGAGTATGAGTAAAAATATCTAAATCTTTTCGATCTTTATCAATAGTTATGAAAATAGTGCAAGGCGTTCTTGAATCTGTTTTTAAAGCAATATTTCCAAGTAAATCATCAAACTCGTCTCCTGTACCTAATTTTATACATTTGATAACAACTGTACCATGCTCAATTATTTTCATATTATCAGTCATCTGTTGATTGGCTGTCTGTAAAGTTAATTCAGCTGTCTCCTCCCCCACACTTTTCAGACCCAGTTTCTTTAAAATTGTGTCCCAAAATAATCTTACTGGAACCTTGCTAGCTGAATATGAACAATAATTCTCCGCATTATTTATCCACCTTCGCATTGTATTATCTGCCTTCATTATTGTATTAAGAGGACTAATTTTAAGGTGAACCTGTATACCAAGTAGTGTAATGTATGGGTTATTAGGCTTAAGATAAAGGCGAAAATCGGACAATTTATATTTGTTTATATTGCTATCAAAATAAATCACATTTGGAGTTCCTGGCGGTTCATCAACCCCACCTGCAATTTCACTATCCAATATATCTAAGATGTTACGTGGTACATTATAAGGCATGAATTTCTGACTAACCCCATCCCATGTCAAAGCAAAAGGAGTAGGATCATTTGCAGCCTTTGTGGCGTCAATTACAGTTTCATCGACGTCTTTAAGTTCGGAAAATTCTACTGCATGTTCTTGTTTCTGCACTGTTGTGGCCGATAAAACAAAAAGTTTCTCACGGTCCTTATAACGAAGGACGTAATCCTTATTATGATTACCTGCTATCTTAGTATTATTGTTAACTTTAACATCACTCAAATCTTCAAGCTCAAGATTTTGTGTGTGAATTGTACCTAGACCGAAGTTACTTGGGCCAGACATAATTAACCTATATACAGTGGAAATTAAAATAATACCTTGTAATAACAAGGAAAAACAGGAGAAATATAAACATTATTACGTACAATATAAATATACAATCATGGCTTCAGCTATAGGAATGACAGTTCTCGGTGCTGTATTAAATGCAACAGCATTCACAGGAGGAAATATTATCAGACAAAAGCTTTCTGGGAATGGTGACGCTCTTATTGAAGAAAAAATTAGACATGATAAAGCATTAGAAAAATTTGAACATTATCGCGCTGTCTGGTCAGAAAAAAGATTACTCCAAGCTGATTGGGAAAGAGAAAATCAAGCAAAGGACGTGCATGCTACAGCTGAGTTAAGAGATACAGATGCAGAAATCCTGGAAGAAGCAGCAGCGGTGGCCAACTCTTCATCAGGGCCAGCGCAATTCTCAGATTATTATCAGCCCAGTCCTGAGCAAAAGAGATATGAAATGATTTATATTGCTGGAGGATTGGTCGTGGGATGGTTTACGTTCCGGTAGGGCGCTACGCTGATAGGGTTAGCTACAGCAATTCAATACAAAAGCTAGTTGGCCAGTTATTGAAATTGACTTCCTTTCCGCCCTGATCTGTTATCAAAATACGCATTGAACTCATGTAATATGAGCCTTTTCTCAATGGCATGGAAATTGAGCCCCCGTTTTTAAAATCATAGGTGACCTTTTCACTTATTTCTTTTGTATCCTGGACGGGAAGTATTTGTAAACAGTTCGATACTTTCCCCTGTATGTATTCACCCAAGCCGCTTGAAACATAATTTCCAGTCACATCGACGACATCTGAATGAACTATATATTTATTGACTGTTAAGAAATCCGCTCGACCTGGACTCATAGTACTTTTTATCAAGGGGTTGTCATCTCCTCTATCTGAAAAACCGACGAGGTTAGCGAAGTTACCTGTAGCATTAAAAAATACTTTAACATCTTTAGCCAAAGTTAGAAGAACGTGGTTTGTCGGCAGATGTTTTTCAAAATTAATTT